>CAXHLB010000579.1:0-17393 GCA_964017235.1 Sabellastarte sp. h YS-2021 | reverse complement strand
CCCAACCCTTTGCGGATAGATAAATAATGATTTCCGTGTGTTTGTTGTGAGGAGGCTAAATACAACTTCATATCTCGCTGCCTTCAAAACAATGGGCTACTACCACTGCTTCTTCTTGATCTCCAAGATCTACACACACACATCGTCATTCATAATAATAATAATAATAAACTCTTCCTCAACAACAATGACCAACAAAAAAAGTGCTAAAAGGTTAAGGCTGGCAATTCGAGGTGAAGGTTTCACAGACTATTAATATCTAAAAGCAAAAAAAAATAAGCAGTCGTCTTTGTCTCAACTTCCCCTCGAGAAAAAGAACAATAATGTAACGTATTTTTTGACCAAATTTGGGAAAAAGCACGAGAAATATACATACGTACATATGGTTTTTTGTAAGAAAATTCCATTTTGTGATTGATGACGGTTCATCATGAAAATTCTCAAACAATTACTTGGCAAAAAATCGGATCGAGAAAAGTTTTTGTGTGTTTCCTTCAAAGCTTATTCATCACATCACGACCATACGTTTCACATACCAGAGGCAGGATATGGAAGTTTTATATACCCGTAGTAGTATATTAAATACCCTTGATGAAAAGGTGGGGACAATAAACTTTTCCTTTCAATTTCCACCTTGTTTTTTGGTGCAATTTAAAGTCTAATTTCCACTGAAGAGAAAGGCCCGAAAAAATCTTGCTAACAGAATGCGTAGGAACAGACATTTTTTGGGTGTTGGTCGCCCTCCATTTGAGTAGGGAGCTCATTAACGCGACAACATCGTCGAATTTGTTCTAGATTAACAGACTCCAAATTTAGACGAAAAAAACACATCTGTTTTTTTTTTTTTCGATTTCATGACCAAATTGAAGCTTTTTTAAGCAAAAATAAAAACATCCTGTTAATTTTAAAAGTCTTTTGTCTTCAAAGAAGCATCTTTTGATCCGCACTTTAAATACGGTCGCATGTCGGTATACTTCTCAAGGCCGTTCTACCAAGTTCAACACACAATGAGATGACACAAAATTTGCGCATGACTTTGCAAGCAAAAATATTTTGGCATTAGTAATTATAAACCTCCCTAATTATACCAATTTCAGCTGCAAATGCATAAAGGGATCCAAAGAAGCATCACTTTTATGGTCAACTATTTTCCACGCAACGTTTTTGTCATCTCAGAAGTCGTGACTAAAAGTTGTGGTCGTTTATGGCTGCTCCAAAGACGACTTTATCATTTTTTTTGAAAAGGAGAATAAAAAAACCTTCTACAATCCATACCAATGACCCAGTTTTCTTCTCGAAATCATTTCCAAATGCTTTGTGTGTATTTTACAACAAAGAAACATCTCTGATAGACTTTAATTGCAACCCTACCTTCCACTCCTTGTGAGCACAAAATGGATGCAGATTCTCGGAACGAAATTTGCAAATTAGTGCGATGCCAAATGCATCTGGAGAAAGTTATCAGAAAAGGAAGCTACACGACTAAAAGTTTCCGAAAACTGCAACGTTTTTCGTCGGATTAACAACAAGCAACTGTCAAAATTATATCAATGTCAAACAACAGCCCCCGCAACAAAAATTTTGCCCCCGGAGATGAAGCCAGACATTGGAAAATCAATCAAAAACGTTTAGAATATTAATTCCCTGCAGGAGTTGATACCCATCTCGAAACCAAAGTGGGCCCAGTTAACCCAAAAACTGCTTGGCAGCACTTAAAAGAGCTTTGTGGGCCTTAAAAGTTGTAAATCATAGGGAATAAAAGGGTTTTTGAGAGGTTGGGAAACCTATCAAGATTTTTTCCTTTTCTTTATCATGTAGAGGAGGTAGGCACACACCAAGATCGGTTTTTTGGCGTACAGAACCGAATTTCACTTCAGAGTGCGTGTGAGTAGGACAGGCTGTGTGTGAGAGGCCTAAAGCAGCGCCCTAAAGGTGGCATCCGATGCGTACCACCTTTCTCCTTAACACAGGAACCAAGAACAATCTTCATACTTTCAAACCAAGTCTTGATGACTCAAAATATACGTCGGCTTCGCAAATCGACAAACAAAAAAAAAGACTTACCACCTAAAATAACGATGACGAAACGAAGAACAGCTTGATTACGACTGATAGTGCCTTCTTGGAAAGGTTAATTTGCACTGATCACACGGTTGAAACTAAGGTTGAAACAGTTCCGAACCTCTAGCAGTTGAATCCGGGTCAGTCAGGAGACTTGAACGGTTCAGAATGTTGACGAGATTCGAGAGAATGTTGTTGAAATCCGTCAGGAATTTGCTTCCAAATTCAAAGCAAAATTGAAACTGAGGAAAGAGCGAGCGCAAAAGGAAACCAAAAAGAGGAGAGAAATTAGGGAGGATGGGGTTCACCACACTTCCACAGGAGCATCTTGCGCGCGCGCGCACTGAAGCTCAGCGCAGTGCATCACACACAGGTATACAAAAGTGGTTATTCATAAAAATGAACATGAGCTTTTTTCCCTCCATACGTTTGAATGGACTCGTCCTGGAACCGGTCCGTTGCTTTGTAAGGGTGCAAGTCCATATTTGGAACAATTTTACTGAAGCCTTACGTGACAAACTTACTCATACGCAAAAAAATGTAGGGAGAAACAGAACAAAGAGAGCGCTCTGCTTTTAAAGCATGAAATTTCGCATTTCTTCTTTGATTGGCCCACATTAAAGTCTAGGGCATAGGTGTGCAAGCTCTTTGGAGCTAGAGGGGGGTCATAAAAAATTTTGCTAGGGGGGGGTCATAAAAAAATTTTGATAATGGGGTGCTAAGGGGGGGCTGGGGACACATTTTTTATTGCTGATTTCGGGTTTTTAGGCCTAAAACTGGCGTCGGCGTTAGCCGGCGAAAAAATTTTTTTTCAGAATTTTTTTGAAATTTTTTTTTTCTAAAAAAAACGTCGCTAGCTTAAAAAGCTCGAAATCTGGGTAGGGGGGTCAAAAGCCATTTCTGAGGGGGTGGGGGTCATTTTGAATGCTAGGGGGGGGGTCATAAATTTTTTTTCTAGAGGGGGTAGCACCCCCTTAGCACCCCCCCTTGCTCACCTATGGTCTAGGGCCAATCAAAAGTGTCTCAATACACACATGTGATCCATGCCTGTTTATTTTAATGCATAAGCAGTGTCAGCACTTTTCTCCGCAGTCACGTGATCACGGATGAATCTCCAAACATTCTTACATCAACTTTAAAGCCTTGTTGCATTGATCAAGCCTGTAGTATGTACTAGTACAACACCATTGATCCCCCACCCCCTATAAACATACAAAATGCACTCACACCCCATTCGTCTCAGTAGTAACTTGAGCCAAAAGGAAATCAAAAAGCTTTGTTCGGTTGCTATGCCAATAGTGCATTTTCTATAGCTATGCAAAGGTCAAACTTATTTGCGTAGCTGTCATAGATGTATATTAAGAGGTCAAGCGCCCACTGATGATGACCAAAAAAGAAATTTATCTGCACAAGGCATACAACAATGGTTTGATTTATATCTCAATGCACTTCCAGTCTTCCCGTTCTTATTTTAAGGACAATCCAAAAGAAGTATCAGTAGCATTGCAAACAAGCACAGTTATTGGATTATTGTATACTATATGTTGGATCGCCTATCAACATGCCAATAAAAAATGCTCAAAGCAATACAAAACAGTTGCAAACCAGAAATGCTAAACATCTTAAAGACTTGTCCACCCTATTAAACTGCATAGTTGCGGAGTCAAAACCACTATATATAAACTTGGGGAGTAACGAAAGGAAGATTTGGCCACCTTTTCATTAGGGACAAACCCGGTAGTAGCAAAATACAAAATCTGTGACGCGATTTTGCGAGTGGAAAAGGAAAATGCAAGGTTGGACAAATGAGTGTGAACTATGCTTGCCAAACTGTGCAAAATATATTTCTCTCAGAGATGATCAATGCCATGGGTGGAATAGTCACTTGTGAACAAATCATTTTCGCGGCAAAAGCATGTAGTATTTCATAAACTGCAAGCACCATTTCGACACACACAAAAGCAGGAATGCACAAAGCCCGTGGACCATTCACATCTTTAAATAATGGATCCTGTGTGCATGCGCAACTGCGTAAAATATGACAGGAAATGCAGTGCAACTTCAAAAGAATGAGAATCCCCGAGAGAAAAAAAATGATCGAAATTCGCGCAGAGTTTTAGATAAAACGAACATGCAAAAAAGCTTCTTTTAAAACCACCAAATTCATCATCAAGAAATGAGTAGTTTATTTTCTCTTTTGGTTGCAACAAGTTTCAACAAGCAAATTTCATACATACTACAATTACGTTATTATGACATGGGAAAACCGGCTCTCTCTTTCTTTGGACTGGACAAAAAGTTAGTTATTACAGCAGGTATCAATCGTATTAGGGAGTGTTTTATTCCTCACTTATTTTCACTTTTGTTTAGGAAAGCGAGTCTCCTCCGGCGGACTTCCTCTGGATCGGGAGTTGACTGTCTCTGGGCTGCTTGTGAGGCCCTCATCCTTTCGCCACTGAGCCTTTGTCCCTCGCCGGGCATCGTTGAGGGACCAGCAGTGGTCGCTTGAGGCTTGGGTGCCTTGGGAGGCGACATTGGTGCCTTGGGAGGCGACATTGGTGCCTTTGAAGGCGACGCTTTTGGGGCTGAAGTCCTTGCGGTTGTTGTTGGTTCTTTGGGTGCCTTCGACGGCTGTTGTTCCACTTTGGATGGCAAACCTGGGAAAAGGAAGCCTTTTTAGTTTCATTTTTAAAACACTTAAACACTTACTACTTTTTGAAGACATCTCAAGAGCTTTCCGGAGATCATCATCTTGACTTTGGTTGCGCAAACTCATGGCGATGGCCTGCTGAAGCTGGTCCTCTTCGCTGGCCACCTTGGCCTGATCGGCCGACGTCGCGCTCATGGCCGCTTGTACCATTTCCTCCTCCTGTTCCATTAAGGATCGACTCAGCTGCATGGCCAACTTCAGCTCTTCCTCCTCAGCCTTGGCCGACTCGACGGCCTGACCTTCCAAGGACATGGCCATGGCTGCTCGAAGCTGCTCGTCGTCATCTTGTCCAGCCGGAGGCTGCTCGCCCGAGGACGCCAACCCTCGGCGCTCGGTTCTGGCCTCTCCTATCAACCTTGGGGGTTGCGCTTGGGTCACCGGCATCAATCTTAGCACCTGATCGGCCCTACTCTCCGGGATCTGGCCGTTGACGATGTAAATCGTGTATCCTTCCTGCGATAGTGACCATAATCAGAAAGAGCTTCACAAAAAGGCCTCTTATAATGGTACCTATGAGGCCCGCGTAGCGTCACTGAATGCCGATCAGCCATTTCCCAGTTAGACACTTGCCGGCCGGCACAATCTCTTGAATTTCAACCTTAAATCTTACCGTTTCCAGCTGAACGAGAAACATGCTGAGAAAAGTATTAGATACCAATTCCGGACCAGTTAAAAGCGAGTTCAAGTTGAACCATTGAGTGCCAATCTTGCGGACGGTAAACCAATGCTCACGGTAGTTACAAATGAAGGCGTTTTGCTGTCTGGAAAAAGGGAAAAAAGACTTATAGTAGTCAAGCGCCATAACTACATTCAGACATGGCTTACGTGGGGTTGGCCTTGGCAGCGACGGCGACGGGATCAGACGACGCGAACGACACCAAGTCGAGGCCCCAGACGCGGAGGGCGTTGGCGATGACTTGAACGGAAAAGAACCCCGTGTCGTCCATGTTGCTGGAAGGCTGATTAAGAAACCGGCGGTACTCATCGCTGTCTTCGCCGCCGGCGGCCATGCGCCTCCTTTCCTCGTCGTCCAACTGCTGGGCGATGGTCCCCAGGTCCACGGCCGTGTAGTACGGACCTTGGAGCAGTACGTTGAGGCAATGCTGGGCGCACAGCTGACCTTCTTGCTGAAAGGTTTCACAGATTAGTAATGCTCATTAATCACAGCTTAATCCCCTCCAGATTTAAAGCAACACCCATGGGAACACGTTTCAGAAATCTTTATATAAATAAAATAAAGTGACTTTTTTCAACAAAAGGAGACACACTTTAGAAACCAAGCATCAAAGATAATCTTAGTTTAGGATTTCACAAAGGTCTGGTGACTCCGGATGTTCATTGCATGCTTTCTATACGATCAGGGCCAAATATGACCTCTAAATTGGCCCTTAAATTTTCTGGGTCACTTAGTAAACAACAAATCGTAGATATTATGATGAGGACACGCTTAGACGCTCAGATGTACTTCAGATTGTACTGCTTGCTGTTGGCAGACATTTATAAACTATCGCAACTTATTTGGTACACTCGATCCCTCAGCGGGGCCCTCACAACCTATATAATGTTTGATTTCATTTGAGCTGTTCTGTAGGAAAGGGGTTTCCGTCTTGTGAAAATAATGAGAGGTTTCTTCGCCAGACATAATATATACTATATATTCTTTTTAAAGACTTTTTTCTTCTAAATACACGAATTCTGAAGCCCAATATTTCTTGTAATTTGTTTGATAAAAGCAAGTGTTTCGTTTGTGTTTGCGAGGGAGTATGAATCATGTTTGTAACGCAGGTACCGCGCGAGACTTCACGAAACGGAACAACCGCTGATTTTCCTGACTTTGATGCACCTGGTCGTTTTGTTCTTTCTGCTTGAATTTCTTGGTTGCTGCTGATCCGGCGCTGCTTGCTGCTGCAGCTGCTGTTGCCTCTCGAGTTCGTGAACTTGGTGTTCGGTGATGAACTTGTCTTCTTCCTCTTCGTCGCCGTCGGCAGTTTCGTTTCCGAAATGGAGATCGAACAAGTAAGGGATCACAGTCGTGCTCATCATGGGATCGTTTTCAGAGTCCCGCGGGGTGACGGTCACCGGCGGCGCCGTCACCGGATGCTTCTTCTTGAACCAGTCGTGAGCTCGAATTTGCAAAATCGAGAAGCGGTCGTTAAAGTCCGCTGGCTAAATGCCGCGGATCAAGCTCTCCAGCACAGGGTTCACGTCTTGCTGAGGCACAGTAAACTCCCCCTTGCCGATGTTTTCAAACAGCCGGAAGATCGTGTCGCCCTCGAAAGGGTAGCTGCCGCTCACGAAGTTGTACAGGGTCACGCCGCAGCTCCAAACGTCCACCTTGAACCCCGGAAACTCGGCCAAGCCGTTGGCGATTTCTGGCGGCTGAAAGGCGGGCGTTCCCTGGCTAGTTTTGCACGTGTCGTCGGGCGCAAACTGGTCTAGGAGTTCGGCCACACCGAAGTCGGCGATCTTGAGTATGCCCGTGGTGTGGAGCAGCAGATTGCCGGGCTTGATGTCCTTGTGGATAACGCGGTGGCAATGTAAGTATTCCAAACCGTCGATGAGTTGGCAAAAGTAAAAGTGAGCTTGCCACGGCGGAAACTTCTTAACGGGGGATTGGTCCAGCATGTCTTTGAGCACGGCACAGCAATATTCCATTACCATGTAGATTTTTCCCTTTTCGTCGTTGTACAAGACTTCGACCAGTTTCATGACGTTGATGTGATTCAAGTCCCCTAGCAGTTGGATCTCCTTTTGCACGTTTTCTTCGCCGTGCGGAATCCGCCGCAGCTTTTTACGCTTCATGATCTTGACGGCCCGACGACACAGCGTCTCTTTGTCGATCGCCTCCTTGACCTTGGCGTACGACCCCTCGCCCAGGACGTCGCCCATCACGTACCGCCCCAATATCTTGACTTTCTTGGCTCGGTTTTCAAATACCACGTCCTTGGAATCCACTCTCTGGATGCCGATGATCCCGGACATGTTTTCGTCGTCGTTCCAAGCAGCGTAGTCGTCCAGGTCGCCGATGACTTCTCGGTCGTCGAAGCCCAAGTCGTCGGCGGGGTCGTTGTCCTCCTTTTCTGAGCTTTTGCGACCCGAGGCGTTGCGCGAATGGGCCATGGAGAATCGCAAATTGTGTAACAACTCTGGTGAACCGCCTTCTACGCCCAGGCGGAAATTGGCGGTGTGTGGCTCCTCTTCCGTGCCGGAAGCCATCATCTCTGGCAAGGTTGTCGTCGCTTGTTCCCAAACCCGGCTCTTTTAAATCATCATTTCTTTAAAATTGCTGAAAGGCAAGGAAGGTTTTGAGTTTCGGAACAAGCGAAAACAGCCAAAAACAAATAAATGTACGGGGAGGAGGCAGGAACAACGGAAAGAACGATATCATGACTTTTAAAAATTGAAAGCGGCGTTTAGTGATCCGTGCTGATTTTTCCGAATAATAAGAGACGTAGGCCGAACGTCGAACAGGCCAACGGAACTGAATGCAAAAGAGGCTGAAGGGCAACCAAAGTCGAAAAGCGTCGAGGGCACTGAAAGGCCCTTTGGCACCACAAAGTGGCCACTCACCTTTTCGTGGAAAATATCCTCCATTTGAGCGATGACTGTGACCTTTGACGGTCTCTGATGGAAAACAGGGCGCTGAACGTTGAATGTATTGGGTTGCCAGTGTATGAATATCCTCTAAAGACCGTTTAAAAGCCCCCAAAAAAGCTGTCCTAAACGCGCTCGACCTTTTTGCCTCCTTGAAAAGCTCGTTGACTTAAAGGGTGCCCATACCTTCAATATGCATCAATGTTTAATTTTTGTTGAAGCAATGTAAAAAACCTTGAAAACAATGTAAGCGCTAGAAAACTGATATAAGATCAGTTTAATTACAATTTGTAAATTGTTCGGGGCTTTTCATTAGATTCGAGTTCATTACATGACTTTTCAGACTAACGTGTATGGCAACCTTATGTTGACAAACCGTGGAGCTCCGAACGACAACGATTTTACTAATGAAAGCTTACGAGGCAATTGAATTGAAGTAAAATTCTTGCCATAAAGTAGTCATCTCATTTCAGAAACGTATCGTCATTTAAAGCAGTACGTAGTTTCAAGAAGGAACTTCAAAGGAAACTTGCGCATAGGGTCATGTTTTCTGAAGAAATTGTTACAAAACAAACGGTAATGATTCAGGGCTTAAATATGAGTACATTCCTACAAAGGACCTTGTTAAGCTTGAGCTCAAAAGTCCGTAGTTGTCTATTTACACTGCTGAAAGGAGTTACTATTTCAATACATACATATATTTAAAGCAATTAAAAAAAGCAACCCCCAGACAACCGTGGTCCATGATCACACATATGCAATGTCAGGACGCCATCTGGATGCAAAAATCTGAACCTTAAGAACGATATTTTCTGTGTTTTAAAAACTGACAGACTGTGTATATGGCGTAACATATATAGTATAGGTGGTTTAGTGTAGTAGTACACAGGGCGGCGGTGCAGGCGAGCTCTCGCGAGCGCGCGCTCTCGTTGTGAGAGTTTTTTTTCTTCTCATTTCGGCTATCAAACGGCCCACTCACATACCTGACTTTTCTAAATTAACATTCCAACACAGTAGAGCCTGTACGCTCACTCACATGCGAGCGAAGGCTGCAAAGAGAGTGCTGCTCCATGTGCAGAAGAATTTTGAAGAAAAAAAACTGTAACAGGCTCCAAATTCTGACTGTTTTGATTGTCCTCTGCTCTGCTCTTAGTGTCAATATAATGAGTTAAGTGCATAATGCCACAAAATCCTCCGTTAGGCCTAAATCATGAGCCCCAGTACAGTGAAGTGCCTCTAGAAGACTCGCCTCTGCCAGAAGGATGGGACATTGGCAGGGATTACGATGGGAAAATCTACTTCATAGACCACAGATCACAAACAACTACTTGGTCCGATCCAAGAGAAGGGTAAGATCAGCAAAACATTACTTAATAGAAAGGTCGAATTTCGACTTACAAAACTGGCAGTTTTCCCTTCTCCAAGAAGTACGAACAAGTAGGCGGTCATTATCTCCAGAACTACAAAAGGCATCTTGCAGATAAATCAAACTAGTTTGGGACTGAAAAAACGTCGAAATTTTTATAATGTAAAGCTTGGAACGCAAAAATTTCAGTGACCCTGGTTAAGGTCTCGGAATCATAACGCTAAAAAAACGTAAAAACGTAAAATGAATGAACTGCGGAGAATAATTCATTATTACATTTGTTTCAAACATTTTTTGTCTGGTCAGGACATGAGATCATTTTTTGGAACGTAGGAAGTATGCATTCCGCATTAAAGGTCCGAATAGCATCCATGCCCAAAATGTCCAGAGTGAAATTTTCTTTCTTCTGCTGCAACCACCACCTCCAGTGATGAGAAAAACTAACGTGTGTACCTTTTTTGAGCCCATACTAATCGGGAAAGTTGGTATATACGAAGCGTTTTGTAATGTAGCGTGCGCTTTCTGGCTCTTCGAGAAGAAGAAAAAAAATATCTATCGCGTTTCCTTCTTTTGGATCCCGTGAAATGCGTTTTGAATTAAGAATGTGTTGCTGTTTGCCGTAAAAAGAAACACCTAAGAGAACAAGAAAAAAAATGTAGGACATTTTACGACGAGCTTCATGATAAACTGTAGACTTTTTTGCATACATGATAAGTGACTGCCCACGCCATCTGTGGGGAAAAATGTGAACTAATTTCGAAGGCAAACAGAGAGATAAGAAATTCCAGCTTCTACTTGCCTTTTTAAAAAAGAAGTGCGTTTTTTCTCTCTCTTTCTTAACGACTTTAAAAAAAATATTTTTGAAAAGAACTATGCATGCCTCCGTCTTGTGATTTTTTGCAACGTCAAGTATCAAGCGTGACATGTGGACATAGTAGTATACTATACGACGACGTCGCAAAAATCTCATTCTCTGATTGCGAGCCCATCATTCAAATGACTTTTTTCCGCCGCATCATGACACGAATAGTGCTTTGCTGTACTATAAAATCTCGGTTGCAACGAAATTTTATTCTCCCAAAAAACCTTTTAAAAAAGAGAGAAAAAGAATTTTTTTGGTATATATATCTTTTTCCTTGTACTTTTATGGGTTCCAAAACTGAATCTGCAACGAGAGCAAAATAGATTTCCCCCTGAGACGCAAATTTTTCACTAATTCGGCAACCGTCTTGCAATTCGACGCGAAGTGTTCAGAGATGTATCAGATTCGAATGTTTTCTTATTTTTTTTTCTCCCAATGAAGTTTTAAAAAGATGGATTTCTAAACCGATTTCTTTTCAGGGTCAGGCCGCAACAGCCAGAGCAACAAAGTTGGGAGCAAATAGGCCAACAATCTCCGGGTGTGCAACAAGTGTTAGACTACCAACCAGTCTACAACCATGAAGCGACGACGCAAGATCCGACTTTGGGAATGGCGAAACATGCAGGAGGAGATGTTAAGGTCGTACTTGGCAACGGCAGAATCTGACCTTCGAGCCAAACAAGAGTTAGTTGAGGTCAAGCAACAACGGTTAAGTCTGGCTCAAAACGACTTGAACCATTTGCGGTCCACTCTCTCTGTCTTCTCCGAAAGCACGACTTCACGTAAGACCCCAAAAATATATTTTCATGTATACTATATTACTATAATTATGTCGCCCATTTTTGAATTTAGCAATGGTTAAACCAAAGCAACAGTCTAAATCCACTCCTTCCTCCCCCTTCTTACCTCTGCACAACTCAAACACAACTTTTGTTCCAATTTTCGGCCCCTTCTTCACCCATTTCTCCCATCCTTGCGGTTAAACATAAGCCTGTCCCAACTTGTAAGTCAAGATGCAGTGAACCGAGTGAACCCCTTGTCAACCGCTTAATCCCTCGCGGGTTTTTTTGTTGAGGATTATCCTGATTACTAATCAAAGACTGGGTTTTTGCACCAGTCCTTAAGGGTGGAGCGTCATATTTTTTCATCATATCCGGTTCAGCCTCTTCAGAGGGCAAGCCGCGTTCAAACAAAACCACCCTTTGTCAATGATTCGTTTTATTTACATTTCTGCAAACTGACGTTTTTCGTAACATCACAAAATACACGGTTGCTTCTCCACCCTGAAATTGATTTTGTTTTAAATGTACTAAAAACCAGTTTGTTATTAGTTTACGTAACGTAGCCATGTTTTTTATGAATATCTTCCGTTATGAGTTACTTTTGATTTAAATGTGAAACTGAACTAACTTTTTTAAAAATCGTTTGAAGCTCAAAACTATAAAATATTTTTTTTCTTTTTTTACAGTCAATTCGACATGTTCAAGTACCAGTGTGTCCAAGTACGATCCAGACTTGTTAAAGTCGGAGGTTTTTCATGCCAAATCACGGGTTCAAAGGCTACGCAGAGAACTAGCAAACATAGACGCTGAAGTAGCTTATCAACAGCAAGGAGTGGAAACATTATCGAAGTAAGTGTTAGAAAAGAGGTCATAAATACAGCAAAATGTTATGCATTTTCATGTTTAATTTTCGTTTTTTCCAGAGTCAATGCCAAGTTTGAAAGTCCGTCCAGTGCGTTTTCCATGGCTTCCAAGTCCCAGTCGGGGAACTTGGGGGCCGCCAACGTTTCGTTGGACGAGGCTAAAGCCATACGACAAGAGCTTCACAGTATACAGCAATCTTTGACGTCTGGTGAGCACGAGAAAATCGAGTTGATGAAGAGCCTGGCTTGCCTCAAGGACGACCTGATACGTCTCCAGCATTCAGACAGTTCCCTGGACGTGTCCTCAGCCTCTTCGGCGGCAGCCATGGTGCCAAACTTCGACTCGACCGCCTCACAGACTGATTTGTCAGGAGAAATGCTTCCCATCGGTGCCCGGTTGGCCGAAATGGCCAGGGTTCGGTTAAAGTACGACGAATCTCGCCGACAAGTCCAACACATCCAACAGAGCTTGGCAGCGCTGGAGGAGCGGATATCCCCGGGCTCCCTGGAGTCGGACAAGGACAGATTGCTGCTCATCCAGGAGAAGGAGCAGCTCCTGCGGGAACTAAGATCCATCACGCCCCGCTCGAGGACGGAAGACGAAATGGCGGCCGTGGGAGAGAAGATTGTTCAATTGGAAACCGATTTGAACAACGCGATGGAGGATTCCAACCGGTGCATTGCTGACAGGCTTCGCCTCCACGAGGACAAGCAAGTGTTGCTGCAGCAGCTCCGCGATTGGCTGCGGAACATGTCTGCTTTGGAATCTCAGCTCAGGGCGCTGTCGACGTCAGGCGGCTGTTACGGGATGATGTTAAGTTCGTCCGCCTCGTCTCTGGGTTCGTTGTCATCGTCTCACGCGTCGTCCAAGGGGTCGCTGTCTTCCCTGTCCTTCACCGACATTTACGGGCTCAGCACGACCACTCCGGCTGACCCAGCCATGCTCGACTTGCACAAACGAGTGGACAAAATCTTGTCAGAAAGTTCGCCATCTTCCAAGCAACAACGGCAATCCATATCAGAGTTGACCTCCATCGAAGAAGTCCCGTCGAACAGCGACCAAGCCGTCACCAGCCATTTATCGCCCCCATCCCAACTCAGTCTTTCACCCAGGAGCTCGCTCAGCTCTGTCTCGCCCCCGGTCTCACCCTCAGCCGACTACAAGCAACTGGGAGCGGTGCCTAAGCAGTTACACCTGCAGGAACCGCCCCGAGGATACTGCAGCCGGTTCCAGCCCCACAACTCTCCCCCGCTGAAGCCCAAGGCCGTTGTTCAGCAGTTCAGTGAGCCAGACTCCTCTTGCAACACTCCCTCCAGCGTCTTGTCCAACGTCAGGTCCGTGTCGGCAGCGGCCAGCGACGAGTCGGTCACGGGGGACTCGGGGGTGTTTGAAGCCGCTTCACCGGCTAAGCAGCCCAAGGAAGCGCCCGTCTCGGAAGCCGTCCAGAGTCTGGAAGGTTTGACAGTCAAGGAGACGGCGCAGGTCCTGATCCGGCTCAAGTATTCGCTGACAGATTCTTTGCTCTACGTCGGAGTCGAAAAGGCGAGGAATCTCAAAGCCCTCACGATGAGTCCAGCCGACGCCTCCTCCAGGAAAATGTAAGGAAACTCCATTGACAAAACAAAATGTCTTTTTAACGTTGAATGTCTTTCAACAGATGCATCAAAGGTTCCCTCTTGCCTCCCGTGGCCTCCACCGGATGGATATTTCGTACCAGTGCCATAGGATGCGTGGACGGATCGTTCAGCAAACTTTCCTTCGGGGAGAGCTTCGCTCTGGCCGTGCCCAAGTCCAATCTGACTGCCAAGACCTTGCTCCTGACCATTTGGTCCGTGGTCAGCCGAGTCGACCGTGAAGACGACGAGGAATGCCTGGGCTCCACTCAAGTGAGCCTGGCGGACAAGGACCTTTTCGGCAACTTGTCCCCCATCTCGTCCTGTTGGTACAACGTGCTCAACTTCCACTTTGTGATGGGGGCGGCGGGAACGTCGACCCCCAAACCCGCCTCCAGCCTGAATCGCAAGCATTTTAAGCAAGACAGCGATCTGTCCAACCGCAGCACTTTGAAAGAAGAAAGCAGTGACGATTCGACCATCATTTCGTCTCAAGCGTCGACCTTGACGCGGAACGTGGTGGCTTTGGAATCTGTCGAAACGGGCAGCGATTTGTTCGAGAAGGCCCTCAAACAATTGGCCAAGACCACGCTGCCTTCGGAGCCGCTCTTGGCCGACAAACAGACCAACACAGAGTGCGTTTTCGTCGCTCCCAACGCTGGACTTCCCAAGAATCACAAAAGACCGGTTTTGGTGGCCAACGCTGCCGCTTCGGTTGCGGCCAACGCTGCTCCGGATCCCGGATTACCCAGTTCTCTTGTCAGAAGATCCCAGACCTTCACACCCAGCGCCCCCGTCAACAAGTCTGACTACGTTTGTAAGGTAATTGTTGTATTTTCGCGGAAAATTTTGAAAATCGTGAAAAAAAAATCAAATTTGTCCTATTTCAGTTAAATCGAAGTGATTCGGATGGATCGATGCCTCTCTACAAACGACTGCCATTTCAACGTCGCTTAATGGAACGGAGATCGTTGAGAATTCCCACGACTCAAACCCTCAAATCTCAGCTCGGTTTCGGTTGCCGGGGATCGGCCGTCATCAATGACCCTCCCATCGCCGAGGAAGAACCTGGCGGCGGAGGCGGCAAGCCCGGCAAATGTGGCAAGGGGACACAAATCGATTTGGAACTGGATTTAGCTGCCCAGCAATCCAAGCTCAAACTGTTGCAAGACGAAATCGATCGTTTGAGGTCGATCAAAAGCAAGTTGGAGGAGGCCAGGGCCAAGGGAGACAAGGACATACCTAACTGGTTCTTGGAGGAAGAACGCTTTCAATCCATGCTGTCTAAAGTAAGCATTTTTGGTCCCGAAAATCCTCTTGTTCTGACCATCTTTGTCCGTCCAGTTTCAGAACGACCAAAGCGTCAAAAAGTCCAGAGAGGAAAGGAGGGTCGAGAAAATGATTCGTAAGACTGGGAGAGACATCTACAAGTTGAGAAAAGCCAAGCTGGCCAGAGGGCAGTTAGACACTCACACATTCAAGTAAGACAAACTACCGTCGGGTAATTTTAACTTTCGGAGCTTAATTTTTGAATATTTTTTTAGAGAAAAGATGGCTTTTTTCACAACGGTAAGAGCGGAAATTCCGTTCATTCCTTCTTGCTTGGACCAGAACGATGAGGACACGGAAAGCGACTCAGATTCAGAGCTGGACCAAGAAGACCTGCTGCCCACCGGGTCCAAGAACTCCACGCTCAAGCACGGGGAGATTTTGACGTCCGACTCCAAGAAATCGCCAGTTACCGTCACCGTCAACGGTCAGATACAAAACTTTAGCGTTGACGACGACAATTATTCGTCTGGCTGCTCCACCCCGACACCCGCAGCTGCCAAGAAACAACAACCTCAAGAACGATTTGACTACGAAATTGATCCAGACATTGGAGTTATCGTATAAAAATCACCAAAGAATTATAAATACAAATGGTGCTAATATTTCTATACCTTTTTGTCTTCCCTTTTTTATATCTTTTTGCGACGACGGTCTTTTGTTTTTCTGTTGGGCTACTGCGAGGCCTTTACAAAGCTTACTAACACTAAGCATAAGTGAGCGAGGGGGGTGTAGACCCCCTGCTGTTTCGATTTTTCATGACCCTCCCCATAGGTGAGCAAGCTCTTTGGAGCTAGAGGGGGGTCATAAAAAATTTCGCTAGGGGGGGGTCATAAAAAATTTTTTTAGGTGGTGGCTGAGGGGGGGCTGGGGAAAAATTTTTATTGCTGATTTTAGCTTTTTAGGCCCAAAACCGGTGCCGGCGTGAGCCGGCGAAATTTTTTTTCCAGATTGTTTTTCTTAAATTTTTTTTCTAGAAAAAAAAACGTCGCCCGCTTAAAAAGCTGAAAATCCAGGTAGGGGGTCAAAAGCCATTTCTGAGGGGGTGGGGGTCATTTTGAGTGTTAGGGGGGGGTCATAAAAATTTTTTTGAGCAGGGGGTAGCCACCCCTTAGCCACCCCCCTTGCTCACCTATGACCCTCCCCCTAAAGCCCCTAAAGAGAGGGGCTTTTTTTGACCCCCTCGCTGGACTTTGGATTTTTGACCGACGACGGTTTTTTAGAAAAAAAATTTTTTTTGAAAAAAATCTGATCTCCCAATTTTTTTTTCTCGGTAATCGCCAAATCATGCAATTTTAGCGAAAATATTGGTGAATATTGGTGAAATTCGCTACACCTCCTGAAAAAAAAAATTATCAACCCCCCTAATCGAATTTATTATGACTCCATCATGTTTATGTCATTCAACACAGACAATTTGCTTTGAGAAATTACAAGCTGTCAGGGAAAACTGACATACATAAGGGTTTGTCTTGTTACTTTTTCCGCAAACATATACAGGAAGAGTGACAAATTTGCTGCACTCATCTGGGCAAGGCTTGAACCTTTTCCTGCAATTTTTACTTAAAGTATAACAACAGCCATGTTTTTTTCTGGATTGATAACGTCAAATTCTTACTTCAGTCAAGGTAGTTGGTAACGGCAAAGTTTGACACCTATAGGGAGTCTGAAATAATAGTTCAGTATGAAAACATGTCTCTTGGATTAAAATTTTACACAGCAAAGTCTGGCGCCTACAGGGAGTCTGAAATAGTTGTTAAGTATGAAAATATGCGTTGCAGATTATTTTATTAAATATCTAAATTTTTGAAATTGTTACTGCAAAAATAAGTCCAAAAAGAAATTAATCTGCATATCATTACGGATCTCATAACTCAAAAACAAAAAGAGTTTAATGTCAAGGATTATCCTGTTTGAGGTAAAAATTTTAGTATGTGTGCTAATCCTACAGGGCCCCTGCTAATAATTCCTGCTGCAGTAGTATAAAAAGACCACCAGGTTATCAAAAAAGTCAGTTAGCCTCAAAATGTTGAAGCTGACTTTGCTTTTGAGCTTTTTGAGCCTCGGCTTTTGTCTAACCACTGTAGGAGCATCAGTAGGTGGTAGGTTTTTGAACAGTTGTCGTAAAGTACGGTTATTGCTCTGATTTACATCATTACAGTTCGCTGCCCGGAAGGATATGTCGATTTGGTTGAATCAAGTGATCACTGCT
>CAXHLB010000578.1:0-88297 GCA_964017235.1 Sabellastarte sp. h YS-2021 | reverse complement strand
GGTCCAAAGTACAGGTCCAGGGAGTGTAGGTGGCGAGGATGTCATAAAATGCAGATCAGTCAAAACCACCTCTTAAAGTTGATCAATCTTGCTGAAATTTTCACAAAAAATTCAGTTTATATCAGAGAATGAACTTGTATTGGTCTGGTCTACTCGAGGGCCATATTAGGAATTTCCATTTTCGGGGTGTGGGGGGGGCCCCTGCCTCCCCTCATTTGGGGAATGTCAGATATATCACAATATTGCCAGTCTGAAGCCCCAATTTAATTTCATGCTTGTTTCAACAATAAAGGGGGATATTTTAGGCGCATTTGGAGCATTACATGTCTGAACAGAAAATATTTAACCCGAATAATGCTGTTAAAATGGTCCAAAATAGATGTAAATCAGCCCAAACCAGTACTAAATATTGGTCTGTAACCATGAAACTTGGCCCAAAAATCACCTGCCACTCACTAAATCTGATTGCACAGGTTTCAGGATTACATCTGGTGTACCAGTGATGTCACATGTGTGAAATAGGGTCCAGGAAGCCGAAAATACAGCCTCAGCTGGCTGTCTCAGGATAGGCTGATATTTTCTCAGTTAAGGCAGGTTTAAGGCTGTAAACCGTATTGTGCCCCACAGGAGTCGCCACTTGAATGGATTTTAGTAGTGTGTTCCTTCAGAAATGCATATCTGGTCCAAAGTACAGGTCCAGGGAGTGTAGGTGGCGAGGATGTCATAAAATGCCAGATCAGTCAAAACCACCTCTTAAAGTTGATCAATCTTGCTGAAATTTTCACAAAAAATTCAGTTTATATCAGAGAATGAACTTGTATTGGTCTGGTCTACTCGAGGGCCATATTAGGAATTTCCATTTTCGGGGTGTGGGGGGGGCCCTGCCTCCCCTCATTTGGGGAATGTCAGATATATCACAATATTGCCAGTCTGAAGCCCCAATTTAATTTCATGCTTGTTTCAACAATAAAGGGGGATATTTTAGGCGCATTTGGAGCATTACATGTCTGAACAGAAAATATTTAACCCGAATAATGCTGTTAAAATGGTCCAAAATAGATGTAAATCAGCCCAAACCAGTACTAAATATTGGTCTGTAACCATGAAACTTGGCCCAAAAATCACCTGCCACTCACTAAATCTGATTGCACAGGTTTCAGGATTACATCTGGTGTACCAGTGATGTCACATGTGTGAAATAGGGTCCAGGAAGCCGAAAATACAGCCTCAGCTGGCTGTCTCAGGATAGGCTGATATTTTCTCAGTTAAGGCAGGTTTAAGGCTGTAAACCGTATTGTGCCCCACAGGAGTCGCCACTTGAATGAATTTTAGTAGTGTGTTCCTTCAGAAATGCATATCTGGTCCAAAGTACAGGTCCAGGGAGTGTAGGTGGCGAGGATGTCATAAAATGCCAGATCAGTCAAAACCACCTCTTAAAGTTGATCAATCTTGCTGAAATTTTCACAAAAAATTCAGTTTATATCAGAGAATGAACTTGTATTGGTCTGGTCTACTCGAGGGCCATATTAGGAATTTCCATTTTCGGGGTGTGGGGGGGGCCCCTGGCCTCCCCTCATTTGGGGAATGTCAGATATATCACAATATTGCCAGTCTGAAGCCCCAATTTAATTTCATGCTTGTTTCAACAATAAAGGGGGATATTTTAGGCGCATTTGGAGCATTACATGTCTGAACAGAAAATATTTAACCCGAATAATGCTGTTAAAATGGTCCAAAATAGATGTAAATCAGCCCAAACCAGTACTAAATATTGGTCTGTAACCATGAAACTTGGCCCAAAAATCACCTGCCACTCACTAAATCTGATTGCACAGGTTTCAGGATTACATCTGGTGTACCAGTGATGTCACATGTGTGAAATAGGGTCCAGGAAGCCGAAAATACAGCCTCAGCTGGCTGTCTCAGGATAGGCTGATATTTTCTCAGTTAAGGCAGGTTTAAGGCTGTAAACCGTATTGTGCCCACAGGAGTCGCCACTTGAATGAATTTTAGTAGTGTGTTCCTTCAGAAATGCATATCTGGTCCAAAGTACAGGTCCAGGGAGTGTAGGTGGCGAGGATGTCATAAAATGCCAGATCAGTCAAAACCACCTCTTAAAGTTGATCAATCTTGCTGAAATTTTCACAAAAAATTCAGTTTATATCAGAGAATGAACTTGTATTGGTCTGGTCTACTCGAGGGCCATATTAGGAATTTCCATTTTCGGGGTGTGGGGGGGCCCCTGGCCTCCCCTCATTTGGGGAATGTCAGATATATCACAATATTGCCAGTCTGAAGCCCCAATTTAATTTCATGCTTGTTTCAACAATAAAGGGGGATATTTTAGGCGCATTTGGAGCATTACATGTCTGAACAGAAAATATTTAACCCGAATAATGCTGTTAAAATGGTCCAAAATAGATGTAAATCAGCCCAAACCAGTACTAAATATTGGTCTGTAACCATGAAACTTGGCCCAAAAATCACCTGCCACTCACTAAATCTGATTGCACAGGTTTCAGGATTACATCTGGTGTACCAGTGATGTCACATGTGTGAAAATAGGGTCCAGGAAGCCGAAAATACAGCCTCAGCTGGCTGTCTCAGGATAGGCTGATATTTTCTCAGTTAAGGCAGGTTTAAGGCTGTAAACCGTATTGTGCCCCACAGGAGTCGCCACTTGAATGAATTTTAGTAGTGTGTTCCTTCAGAAATGCATATCTGGTCCAAAGTACAGGTCCAGGGAGTGTAGGTGGCGAGGATGTCATAAAATGCCAGATCAGTCAAAACCACCTCTTAAAGTTGATCAATCTTGCTGAAATTTTCACAAAAAATTCAGTTTATATCAGAGAATGAACTTGTATTGGTCTGGTCTACTCGAGGGCCATATTAGGAATTTCCATTTTCGGGGTGTGGGGGGGCCCCTGGCCTCCCCTCATTTGGGGAATGTCAGATATATCACAATATTGCCAGTCTGAAGCCCCAATTTAATTTCATGCTTGTTTCAACAATAAAGGGGGATATTTTAGGCGCATTTGGAGCATTACATGTCTGAACAGAAAATATTTAACCCGAATAATGCTGTTAAAATGGTCCAAAATAGATGTAAATCAGCCCAAACCAGTACTAAATATTGGTCTGTAACCATGAAACTTGGCCCAAAAATCACCTGCCACTCACTAAATCTGATTGCACAGGTTTCAGGATTACATCTGGTGTACCAGTGATGTCACATGTGTGAAATAGGGTCCAGGAAGCCGAAAATACAGCCTCAGCTGGCTGTCTCAGGATAGGCTGATATTTTCTCAGTTAAGGCAGGTTTAAGGCTGTAAACCGTATTGTGCCCCACAGGAGTCGCCACTTGAATGAATTTTAGTAGTGTGTTCCTTCAGAAATGCATATCTGGTCCAAAGTACAGGTCCAGGGAGTGTAGGTGGCGAGGATGTCATAAAATGCCAGATCAGTCAAAACCACCTCTTAAAGTTGATCAATCTTGCTGAAATTTTCACAAAAAATTCAGTTTATATCAGAGAATGAACTTGTATTGGTCTGGTCTACTCGAGGGCCATATTAGGAATTTCCATTTTCGGGGTGTGGGGGGGCCCCTGGCCTCCCCTCATTTGGGGAATGTCAGATATATCACAATATTGCCAGTCTGAAGCCCCAATTTAATTTCATGCTTGTTTCAACAATAAAGGGGGATATTTTAGGCGCATTTGGAGCATTACATGTCTGAACAGAAAATATTTAACCCGAATAATGCTGTTAAAATGGTCCAAAATAGATGTAAATCAGCCCAAACCAGTACTAAATATTGGTCTGTAACCATGAAACTTGGCCCAAAAATCACCTGCCACTCACTAAATCTGATTGCACAGGTTTCAGGATTACATCTGGTGTACCAGTGATGTCACATGTGTGAAATAGGGTCCAGGAAGCCGAAAATACAGCCTCAGCTGGCTGTCTCAGGATAGGCTGATATTTTCTCAGTTAAGGCAGGTTTAAGGCTGTAAACCGTATTGTGCCCCACAGGAGTCGCCACTTGAATGAATTTTAGTAGTGTGTTCCTTCAGAAATGCATATCTGGTCCAAAGTACAGGTCCAGGGAGTGTAGGTGGCGAGGATGTCATAAAATGCCAGATCAGTCAAAACCACCTCTTAAAGTTGATCAATCTTGCTGAAATTTTCACAAAAAATTCAGTTTATATCAGAGAATGAACTTGTATTGGTCTGGTCTACTCGAGGGCCATATTAGGAATTTCCATTTTCGGGGTGTGGGGGGGGCCCCTGGCCTCCCCTCATTTGGGGAATGTCAGATATATCACAATATTGCCAGTCTGAAGCCCCAATTTAATTTCATGCTTGTTTCAACAATAAAGGGGGATATTTTAGGCGCATTTGGAGCATTACATGTCTGAACAGAAAATATTTAACCCGAATAATGCTGTTAAAATGGTCCAAAATAGATGTAAATCAGCCCAAACCAGTACTAAATATTGGTCTGTAACCATGAAACTTGGCCCAAAAATCACCTGCCACTCACTAAATCTGATTGCACAGGTTTCAGGATTACATCTGGTGTACCAGTGATGTCACATGTGTGAAATAGGGTCCAGGAAGCCGAAAATACAGCCTCAGCTGGCTGTCTCAGGATAGGCTGATATTTTCTCAGTTAAGGCAGGTTTAAGGCTGTAAACCGTATTGTGCCCCACAGGAGTCGCCACTTGAATGGATTTTAGTAGTGTGTTCCTTCAGAAATGCATATCTGGTCCAAAGTACAGGTCCAGGGAGTGTAGGTGGCGAGGATGTCATAAAATGCCAGATCAGTCAAAACCACCTCTTAAAGTTGATCAATCTTGCTGAAATTTTCACAAAAAATTCAGTTTATATCAGAGAATGAACTTGTATTGGTCTGGTCTACTCGAGGGCCATATTAGGAATTTCCATTTTCGGGGTGTGGGGGGGGCCCCTGGCCTCCCCTCATTTGGGGAATGTCAGATATATCACAATATTGCCAGTCTGAAGCCCCAATTTAATTTCATGCTTGTTTCAACAATAAAGGGGGATATTTTAGGCGCATTTGGAGCATTACATGTCTGAACAGAAAATATTTAACCCGAATAATGCTGTTAAAATGGTCCAAAATAGATGTAAATCAGCCCAAACCAGTACTAAATATTGGTCTGTAACCATGAAACTTGGCCCAAAAATCACCTGCCACTCACTAAATCTGATTGCACAGGTTTCAGGATTACATCTGGTGTACCAGTGATGTCACATGTGTGAAATAGGGTCCAGGAAGCCGAAAATACAGCCTCAGCTGGCTGTCTCAGGATAGGCTGATATTTTCTCAGTTAAGGCAGGTTTAAGGCTGTAAACCGTATTGTGCCCCACAGGAGTCGCCACTTGAATGGATTTTAGTAGTGTGTTCCTTCAGAAATGCATATCTGGTCCAAAGTACAGGTCCAGGGAGTGTAGTTGGCGAGGATGTCATAAAATGCCAGATCAGTCAAAACCACCTCTTAAAGTTGATCAATCTTGCTGAAATTTTCACAAAAAATTCAGTTTATATCAGAGAATGAACTTGTATTGGTCTGGTCTACTCGAGGGCCATATTAGGAATTTCCATTTTCGGGGTGTGGGGGGGCCCCTGGCCTCCCCTCATTTGGGGAATGTCAGATATATCACAATATTGCCAGTCTGAAGCCCCAATTTAATTTCATGCTTGTTTCAACAATAAAGGGGGATATTTTAGGCGCATTTGGAGCATTACATGTCTGAACAGAAAATATTTAACCCGAATAATGCTGTTAAAATGGTCCAAAATAGATGTAAATCAGCCCAAACCAGTACTAAATATTGGTCTGTAACCATGAAACTTGGCCCAAAAATCACCTGCCACTCACTAAATCTGATTGCACAGGTTTCAGGATTACATCTGGTGTACCAGTGATGTCACATGTGTGAAATAGGGTCCAGGAAGCCGAAAATACAGCCTCAGCTGGCTGTCTCAGGATAGGCTGATATTTTCTCAGTTAAGGCAGGTTTAAGGCTGTAAACCGTATTGTGCCCCACAGGAGTCGCCACTTGAATGGATTTTAGTAGTGTGTTCCTTCAGAAATGCATATCTGGTCCAAAGTACAGGTCCAGGGAGTGTAGGTGGCGAGGATGTCATAAAATGCCAGATCAGTCAAAACCACCTCTTAAAGTTGATCAATCTTGCTGAAATTTTCACAAAAAATTCAGTTTATATCAGAGAATGAACTTGTATTGGTCTGGTCTACTCGAGGGCCATATTAGGAATTTCCATTTTCGGGGTGTGGGGGGCCCCTGGCCTCCCCTCATTTGGGGAATGTCAGATATATCACAATATTGCCAGTCTGAAGCCCCAATTTAATTTCATGCTTGTTTCAACAATAAAGGGGGATATTTTAGGCGCATTTGGAGCATTACATGTCTGAACAGAAATATTTAACCCGAATAATGCTGTTAAAATGGTCCAAAATAGATGTAAATCAGCCCAAACCAGTACTAAATATTGGTCTGTAACCATGAAACTTGGCCCAAAAATCACCTGCCACTCACTAAATCTGATTGCACAGGTTTCAGGATTACATCTGGTGTACCAGTGATGTCACATGTGTGAAATAGGGTCCAGGAAGCCGAAAATACAGCCTCAGCTGGCTGTCTCAGGATAGGCTGATATTTTCTCAGTTAAGGCAGGTTTAAGGCTGTAAACCGTATTGTGCCCCACAGGAGTCGCCACTTGAATGGATTTTAGTAGTGTGTTCCTTCAGAAATGCATATCTGGTCCAAAGTACAGGTCCAGGGAGTGTAGTTGGCGAGGATGTCATAAAATGCCAGATCAGTCAAAACCACCTCTTAAAGTTGATCAATCTTGCTGAAATTTTCACAAAAAATTCAGTTTATATCAGAGAATGAACTTGTATTGGTCTGGTCTACTCGAGGGCCATATTAGGAATTTCCATTTTCGGGGTGTGGGGGGGGCCCCTGGCCTCCCCTCATTTGGGGAATGTCAGATATATCACAATATTGCCAGTCTGAAGCCCCAATTTAATTTCATGCTTGTTTCAACAATAAAGGGGGATATTTTAGGCGCATTTGGAGCATTACATGTCTGAACAGAAAATATTTAACCCGAATAATGCTGTTAAAATGGTCCAAAATAGATGTAAATCAGCCCAAACCAGTACTAAATATTGGTCTGTAACCATGAAACTTGGCCCAAAAATCACCTGCCACTCACTAAATCTGATTGCACAGGTTTCAGGATTACATCTGGTGTACCAGTGATGTCACATGTGTGAAATAGGGTCCAGGAAGCCGAAAATACAGCCTCAGCTGGCTGTCTCAGGATAGGCTGATATTTTCTCAGTTAAGGCAGGTTTAAGGCTGTAAACCGTATTGTGCCCCACAGGAGTCGCCACTTGAATGATTTTAGTAGTGTGTTCCTTCAGAAATGCATATCTGGTCCAAAGTACAGGTCCAGGGAGTGTAGGTGGCGAGGATGTCATAAAATGCCAGATCAGTCAAAACCACCTCTTAAAGTTGATCAATCTTGCTGAAATTTTCACAAAAAATTCAGTTTATATCAGAGAATGAACTTGTATTGGTCTGGTCTACTCGAGGGCCATATTAGGAATTTCCATTTTCGGGGTGTGGGGGGGGCCCCTGGCCTCCCCTCATTTGGGGAATGTCAGATATATCACAATATTGCCAGTCTGAAGCCCCAATTTAATTTCATGCTTGTTTCAACAATAAAGGGGATATTTTAGGCGCATTTGGAGCATTACATGTCTGAACAGAAAATATTTAACCCGAATAATGCTGTTAAAATGGTCCAAAATAGATGTAAATCAGCCCAAACCAGTACTAAATATTGGTCTGTAACCATGAAACTTGGCCCAAAAATCACCTGCCACTCACTAAATCTGATTGCACAGGTTTCAGGATTACATCTGGTGTACCAGTGATGTCACATGTGTGAAATAGGGTCCAGGAAGCCGAAAATACAGCCTCAGCTGGCTGTCTCAGGATAGGCTGATATTTTCTCAGTTAAGGCAGGTTTAAGGCTGTAAACCGTATTGTGCCCCACAGGAGTCGCCACTTGAATGGATTTTAGTAGTGTGTTCCTTCAGAAATGCATATCTGGTCCAAAGTACAGGTCCAGGGAGTGTAGTTGGCGAGGATGTCATAAAATGCCAGATCAGTCAAAACCACCTCTTAAAGTTGATCAATCTTGCTGAAATTTTCACAAAAAATTCAGTTTATATCAGAGAATGAACTTGTATTGGTCTGGTCTACTCGAGGGCCATATTAGGAATTTCCATTTTCGGGGTGTGGGGGGGCCCCTGGCCTCCCCTCATTTGGGGAATGTCAGATATATCACAATATTGCCAGTCTGAAGCCCCAATTTAATTTCATGCTTGTTTCAACAATAAAGGGGGATATTTTAGGCGCATTTGGAGCATTACATGTCTGAACAGAAAATATTTAACCCGAATAATGCTGTTAAAATGGTCCAAAATAGATGTAAATCAGCCCAAACCAGTACTAAATATTGGTCTGTAACCATGAAACTTGGCCCAAAAATCACCTGCCACTCACTAAATCTGATTGCACAGGTTTCAGGATTACATCTGGTGTACCAGTGATGTCACATGTGTGAAATAGGGTCCAGGAAGCCGAAAATACAGCCTCAGCTGGCTGTCTCAGGATAGGGCTGATATTTTCTCAGTTAAGGCAGGTTTAAGGCTGTAAACCGTATTGTGCCCCACAGGAGTCGCCACTTGAATGGATTTTAGTAGTGTGTTCCTTCAGAAATGCATATCTGGTCCAAAGTACAGGTCCAGGGAGTGTAGTTGGCGAGGATGTCATAAAATGCCAGATCAGTCAAAACCACCTCTTAAAGTTGATCAATCTTGCTGAAATTTTCACAAAAAATTCAGTTTATATCAGAGAATGAACTTGTATTGGTCTGGTCTACTCGAGGGCCATATTAGGAATTTCCATTTTCGGGGTGTGGGGGGGCCCCTGGCCTCCCCTCATTTGGGGAATGTCAGATATATCACAATATTGCCAGTCTGAAGCCCCAATTTAATTTCATGCTTGTTTCAACAATAAAGGGGGATATTTTAGGCGCATTTGGAGCATTACATGTCTGAACAGAAAATATTTAACCCGAATAATGCTGTTAAAATGGTCCAAAATAGATGTAAATCAGCCCAAACCAGTACTAAATATTGGTCTGTAACCATGAAACTTGGCCCAAAAATCACCTGCCACTCACTAAATCTGATTGCACAGGTTTCAGGATTACATCTGGTGTACCAGTGATGTCACATGTGTGAAATAGGGTCCAGGAAGCCGAAAATACAGCCTCAGCTGGCTGTCTCAGGATAGGCTGATATTTTCTCAGTTAAGGCAGGTTTAAGGCTGTAAACCGTATTGTGCCCCACAGGAGTCGCCACTTGAATGGATTTTAGTAGTGTGTTCCTTCAGAAATGCATATCTGGTCCAAAGTACAGGTCCAGGGAGTGTAGTTGGCGAGGATGTCATAAAATGCCAGATCAGTCAAAACCACCTCTTAAAGTTGATCAATCTTGCTGAAATTTTCACAAAAAATTCAGTTTATATCAGAGAATGAACTTGTATTGGTCTGGTCTACTCGAGGGCCATATTAGGAATTTCCATTTTCGGGGTGTGGGGGGGCCCCTGGCCTCCCCTCATTTGGGGAATGTCAGATATATCACAATATTGCCAGTCTGAAGCCCCAATTTAATTTCATGCTTGTTTCAACAATAAAGGGGGATATTTTAGGCGCATTTGGAGCATTACATGTCTGAACAGAAAATATTTAACCCGAATAATGCTGTTAAAATGGTCCAAAATAGATGTAAATCAGCCCAAACCAGTACTAAATATTGGTCTGTAACCATGAAACTTGGCCCAAAAATCACCTGCCACTCACTAAATCTGATTGCACAGGTTTCAGGATTACATCTGGTGTACCAGTGATGTCACATGTGTGAAATAGGGTCCAGGAAGCCGAAAATACAGCCTCAGCTGGCTGTCTCAGGATAGGCTGATATTTTCTCAGTTAAGGCAGGTTTAAAGGCTGTAAACCGTATTGTGCCCCACAGGAGTCGCCACTTGAATGGATTTTAGTAGTGTGTTCCTTCAGAAATGCATATCTGGTCCAAAGTACAGGTCCAGGGAGTGTAGTTGGCGAGGATGTCATAAAATGCCAGATCAGTCAAAACCACCTCTTAAAGTTGATCAATCTTGCTGAAATTTTCACAAAAAATTCAGTTTATATCAGAGAATGAACTTGTATTGGTCTGGTCTACTCGAGGGCCATATTAGGAATTTCCATTTTCGGGGTGTGGGGGGGCCCCTGGCCTCCCCTCATTTGGGGAATGTCAGATATATCACAATATTGCCAGTCTGAAGCCCCAATTTAATTTCATGCTTGTTTCAACAATAAAGGGGGATATTTTAGGCGCATTTGGAGCATTACATGTCTGAACAGAAAATATTTAACCCGAATAATGCTGTTAAAATGGTCCAAAATAGATGTAAATCAGCCCAAACCAGTACTAAATATTGGTCTGTAACCATGAAACTTGGCCCAAAAATCACCTGCCACTCACTAAATCTGATTGCACAGGTTTCAGGATTACATCTGGTGTACCAGTGATGTCACATGTGTGAAATAGGGTCCAGGAAGCCGAAAATACAGCCTCAGCTGGCTGTCTCAGGATAGGCTGATATTTTCTCAGTTAAGGCAGGTTTAAGGCTGTAAACCGTATTGTGCCCCACAGGAGTCGCCACTTGAATGGATTTTAGTAGTGTGTTCCTTCAGAAATGCATATCTGGTCCAAAGTACAGGTCCAGGGAGTGTAGGTTGGCGAGGATGTCATAAAATGCCAGATCAGTCAAAACCACCTCTTAAAGTTGATCAATCTTGCTGAAATTTTCACAAAAAATTCAGTTTATATCAGAGAATGAACTTGTATTGGTCTGGTCTACTCGAGGGCCATATTAGGAATTTCCATTTTCGGGGTGTGGGGGGGCCCCTGGCCTCCCCTCATTTGGGGAATGTCAGATATATCACAATATTGCCAGTCTGAAGCCCAATTTAATTTCATGCTTGTTTCAACAATAAAGGGGGATATTTTAGGCGCATTTGGAGCATTACATGTCTGAACAGAAAATATTTAACCCGAATAATGCTGTTAAAATGGTCCAAAATAGATGTAAATCAGCCCAAACCAGTACTAAATATTGGTCTGTAACCATGAAACTTGGCCCAAAAATCACCTGCCACTCACTAAATCTGATTGCACAGGTTTCAGGATTACATCTGGTGTACCAGTGATGTCACATGTGTGAAATAGGGTCCAGGAAGCCGAAAATACAGCCTCAGCTGGCTGTCTCAGGATAGGCTGATATTTTCTCAGTTAAGGCAGGTTTAAGGCTGTAAACCGTATTGTGCCCCACAGGAGTCGCCACTTGAATGGATTTTAGTAGTGTGTTCCTTCAGAAATGCATATCTGGTCCAAAGTACAGGTCCAGGGAGTGTAGTTGGCGAGGATGTCATAAAATGCCAGATCAGTCAAAACCACCTCTTAAAGTTGATCAATCTTGCTGAAATTTTCACAAAAAATTCAGTTTATATCAGAGAATGAACTTGTATTGGTCTGGTCTACTCGAGGGCCATATTAGGAATTTCCATTTTCGGGGTGTGGGGGGGCCCCTGGCCTCCCCTCATTTGGGGAATGTCAGATATATCACAATATTGCCAGTCTGAAGCCCCAATTTAATTTCATGCTTGTTTCAACAATAAAGGGGGATATTTTAGGCGCATTTGGAGCATTACATGTCTGAACAGAAAATATTTAACCCGAATAATGCTGTTAAAATGGTCCAAAATAGATGTAAATCAGCCCAAACCAGTACTAAATATTGGTCTGTAACCATGAAACTTGGCCCAAAAATCACCTGCCACTCACTAAATCTGATTGCACAGGTTTCAGGATTACATCTGGTGTACCAGTGATGTCACATGTGTGAAATAGGGTCCAGGAAGCCGAAAATACAGCCTCAGCTGGCTGTCTCAGGATAGGCTGATATTTTCTCAGTTAAGGCAGGTTTAAGGCTGTAAACCGTATTGTGCCCCACAGGAGTCGCCACTTGAATGGATTTTAGTAGTGTGTTCCTTCAGAAATGCATATCTGGTCCAAAGTACAGGTCCAGGGAGTGTAGTTGGCGAGGATGTCATAAAATGCCAGATCAGTCAAAACCACCTCTTAAAGTTGATCAATCTTGCTGAAATTTTCACAAAAAATTCAGTTTTATATCAGAGAATGAACTTGTATTGGTCTGGTCTACTCGAGGGCCATATTAGGAATTTCCATTTTCGGGGTGTGGGGGGGCCCCTGGCCTCCCCTCATTTGGGGAATGTCAGATATATCACAATATTGCCAGTCTGAAGCCCCAATTTAATTTCATGCTTGTTTCAACAATAAAGGGGGATATTTTAGGCGCATTTGGAGCATTACATGTCTGAACAGAAAATATTTAACCCGAATAATGCTGTTAAAATGGTCCAAAATAGATGTAAATCAGCCCAAACCAGTACTAAATATTGGTCTGTAACCATGAAACTTGGCCCAAAAATCACCTGCCACTCACTAAATCTGATTGCACAGGTTTCAGGATTACATCTGGTGTACCAGTGATGTCACATGTGTGAAATAGGGTCCAGGAAGCCGAAAATACAGCCTCAGCTGGCTGTCTCAGGATAGGCTGATATTTTCTCAGTTAAGGCAGGTTTAAGGCTGTAAACCGTATTGTGCCCCACAGGAGTCGCCACTTGAATTGGATTTTAGTAGTGTGTTCCTTCAGAAATGCATATCTGGTCCAAAGTACAGGTCCAGGGAGTGTAGGTGGCGAGGATGTCATAAAATGCCAGATCAGTCAAAACCACCTCTTAAAGTTGATCAATCTTGCTGAAATTTTCACAAAAAATTCAGTTTATATCAGAGAATGAACTTGTATTGGTCTGGTCTACTCGAGGGCCATATTAGGAATTTCCATTTTCGGGTGTGGGGGGCCCCTGGCCTCCCCTCATTTGGGGAATGTCAGATATATCACAATATTGCCAGTCTGAAGCCCCAATTTAATTTCATGCTTGTTTCAACAATAAAGGGGGATATTTTAGGCGCATTTGGAGCATTACATGTCTGAACAGAAAATATTTAACCCGAATAATGCTGTTAAAATGGTCCAAAATAGATGTAAATCAGCCCAAACCAGTACTAAATATTGGTCTGTAACCATGAAACTTGGCCCAAAAATCACCTGCCACTCACTAAATCTGATTGCACAGGTTTCAGGATTACATCTGGTGTACCAGTGATGTCACATGTGTGAAATAGGGTCCAGGAAGCCGAAAATACAGCCTCAGCTGGCTGTCTCAGGATAGGCTGATATTTTCTCAGTTAAGGCAGGTTTAAGGCTGTAAACCGTATTGTGCCCCACAGGAGTCGCCACTTGAATGGAATTTTAGTAGTGTGTTCCTTCAGAAATGCATATCTGGTCCAAAGTACAGGTCCAGGGAGTGTAGGTGGCGAGGATGTCATAAAATGCCAGATCAGTCAAAACCACCTCTTAAAGTTGATCAATCTTGCTGAAATTTTCACAAAAAATTCAGTTTATATCAGAGAATGAACTTGTATTGGTCTGGTCTACTCGAGGGCCATATTAGGAATTTCCATTTTCGGGGTGTGGGGGGGGCCCCTGGCCTCCCCTCATTTGGGGAATGTCAGATATATCACAATATTGCCAGTCTGAAGCCCCAATTTAATTTCATGCTTGTTTCAACAATAAAGGGGGATATTTTAGGCGCATTTGGAGCATTACATGTCTGAACAGAAAATATTTAACCCGAATAATGCTGTTAAAATGGTCCAAAATAGATGTAAATCAGCCCAAACCAGTACTAAATATTGGTCTGTAACCATGAAACTTGGCCCAAAAATCACCTGCCACTCACTAAATCTGATTGCACAGGTTTCAGGATTACATCTGGTGTACCAGTGATGTCACATGTGTGAAATAGGGTCCAGGAAGCCGAAAATACAGCCTCAGCTGGCTGTCTCAGGATAGGCTGATATTTTCTCAGTTAAGGCAGGTTTAAGGCTGTAAACCGTATTGTGCCCCACAGGAGTCGCCACTTGAATGGATTTTAGTAGTGTGTTCCTTCAGAAATGCATATCTGGTCCAAAGTACAGGTCCAGGGAGTGTAGTTGGCGAGGATGTCATAAAATGCCAGATCAGTCAAAACCACCTCTTAAAGTTGATCAATCTTGCTGAAATTTTCACAAAAAAATTCAGTTTATATCAGAGAATGAACTTGTATTGGTCTGGTCTACTCGAGGGCCATATTAGGAATTTCCATTTTCGGGGTGTGGGGGGGCCCCTGGCCTCCCCTCATTTGGGGAATGTCAGATATATCACAATATTGCCAGTCTGAAGCCCCAATTTAATTTCATGCTTGTTTCAACAATAAAGGGGGATATTTTAGGCGCATTTGGAGCATTACATGTCTGAACAGAAAATATTTAACCCGAATAATGCTGTTAAAATGGTCCAAAATAGATGTAAATCAGCCCAAACCAGTACTAAATATTGGTCTGTAACCATGAAACTTGGCCCAAAATCACCTGCCACTCACTAAATCTGATTGCACAGGTTTCAGGATTACATCTGGTGTACCAGTGATGTCACATGTGTGAAATAGGGTCCAGGAAGCCGAAAATACAGCCTCAGCTGGCTGTCTCAGGATAGGCTGATATTTTCTCAGTTAAGGCAGGTTTAAGGCTGTAAACCGTATTGTGCCCCACAGGAGTCGCCACTTGAATGAATTTTAGTAGTGTGTTCCTTCAGAAATGCATATCTGGTCCAAAGTACAGGTCCAGGGAGTGTAGTTGGCGAGGATGTCATAAAATGCCAGATCAGTCAAAACCACCTCTTAAAGTTGATCAATCTTGCTGAAATTTTCACAAAAAATTCAGTTTATATCAGAGAATGAACTTGTATTGGTCTGGTCTACTCGAGGGCCATATTAGGAATTTCCATTTTCGGGGTGTGGGGGGGCCCCTGGCCTCCCCTCATTTGGGGAATGTCAGATATATCACAATATTGCCAGTCTGAAGCCCCAATTTAATTTCATGCTTGTTTCAACAATAAAGGGGGATATTTTAGGCGCATTTGGAGCATTACATGTCTGAACAGAAAATATTTAACCCGAATAATGCTGTTAAAATGGTCCAAAATAGATGTAAATCAGCCCAAACCAGTACTAAATATTGGTCTGTAACCATGAAACTTGGCCCAAAAATCACCTGCCACTCACTAAATCTGATTGCACAGGTTTCAGGATTACATCTGGTGTACCAGTGATGTCACATGTGTGAAATAGGGTCCAGGAAGCCGAAAATACAGCCTCAGCTGGCTGTCTCAGGATAGGCTGATATTTTCTCAGTTAAGGCAGGTTTAAGGCTGTAAACCGTATTGTGCCCCACAGGAGTCGCCACTTGAATGAATTTTAGTAGTGTGTTCCTTCAGAAATGCATATCTGGTCCAAAGTACAGGTCCAGGGAGTGTAGTTGGCGAGGATGTCATAAAATGCCAGATCAGTCAAAACCACCTCTTAAAGTTGATCAATCTTGCTGAAATTTTCACAAAAAATTCAGTTTATATCAGAGAATGAACTTGTATTGGTCTGGTCTACTCGAGGGCCATATTAGGAATTTCCATTTTCGGGGTGTGGGGGGGCCCCTGGCCTCCCCTCATTTGGGGAATGTCAGATATATCACAATATTGCCAGTCTGAAGCCCCAATTTAATTTCATGCTTGTTTCAACAATAAAGGGGGATATTTTAGGCGCATTTGGAGCATTACATGTCTGAACAGAAAATATTTAACCCGAATAATGCTGTTAAAATGGTCCAAAATAGATGTAAATCAGCCCAAACCAGTACTAAATATTGGTCTGTAACCATGAAACTTGGCCCAAAAATCACCTGCCACTCACTAAATCTGATTGCACAGGTTTCAGGATTACATCTGGTGTACCAGTGATGTCACATGTGTGAAATAGGGTCCAGGAAGCCGAAAATACAGCCTCAGCTGGCTGTCTCAGGATAGGCTGATATTTTCTCAGTTAAGGCAGGTTTAAGGCTGTAAACCGTATTGTGCCCCACAGGAGTCGCCACTTGAATGAATTTTAGTAGTGTGTTCCTTCAGAAATGCATATCTGGTCCAAAGTACAGGTCCAGGGAGTGTAGTTGGCGAGGATGTCATAAAATGCCAGATCAGTCAAAACCACCTCTTAAAGTTGATCAATCTTGCTGAAATTTTCACAAAAAATTCAGTTTATATCAGAGAATGAACTTGTATTGGTCTGGTCTACTCGAGGGCCATATTAGGAATTTCCATTTTCGGGGTGTGGGGGGGCCCCTGGCCTCCCCTCATTTGGGGAATGTCAGATATATCACAATATTGCCAGTCTGAAGCCCCAATTTAATTTCATGCTTGTTTCAACAATAAAGGGGGATATTTTAGGCGCATTTGGAGCATTACATGTCTGAACAGAAAATATTTAACCCGAATAATGCTGTTAAAATGGTCCAAAATAGATGTAAATCAGCCCAAACCAGTACTAAATATTGGTCTGTAACCATGAAACTTGGCCCAAAAATCACCTGCCACTCACTAAATCTGATTGCACAGGTTTCAGGATTACATCTGGTGTACCAGTGATGTCACATGTGTGAAATAGGGTCCAGGAAGCCGAAAATACAGCCTCAGCTGGCTGTCTCAGGATAGGCTGATATTTTCTCAGTTAAGGCAGGTTTAAGGCTGTAAACCGTATTGTGCCCCACAGGAGTCGCCACTTGAATGAATTTTAGTAGTGTGTTCCTTCAGAAATGCATATCTGGTCCAAAGTACAGGTCCAGGGAGTGTAGTTGGCGAGGATGTCATAAAATGCCAGATCAGTCAAAACCACCTCTTAAAGTTGATCAATCTTGCTGAAATTTTCACAAAAAATTCAGTTTATATCAGAGAATGAACTTGTATTGGTCTGGTCTACTCGAGGGCCATATTAGGAATTTCCATTTTCGGGGTGTGGGGGGGCCCCTGGCCTCCCCTCATTTGGGGAATGTCAGATATATCACAATATTGCCAGTCTGAAGCCCAATTTAATTTCATGCTTGTTTCAACAATAAAGGGGGATATTTTAGGCGCATTTGGAGCATTACATGTCTGAACAGAAAATATTTAACCCGAATAATGCTGTTAAAATGGTCCAAAATAGATGTAAATCAGCCCAAACCAGTACTAAATATTGGTCTGTAACCATGAAACTTGGCCCAAAAATCACCTGCCACTCACTAAATCTGATTGCACAGGTTTCAGGATTACATCTGGTGTACCAGTGATGTCACATGTGTGAAATAGGGTCCAGGAAGCCGAAAATACAGCCTCAGCTGGCTGTCTCAGGATAGGCTGATATTTTCTCAGTTAAGGCAGGTTTAAGGCTGTAAACCGTATTGTGCCCCACAGGAGTCGCCACTTGAATGAATTTTAGTAGTGTGTTCCTTCAGAAATGCATATCTGGTCCAAAGTACAGGTCCAGGGAGTGTAGTTGGCGAGGATGTCATAAAATGCCAGATCAGTCAAAACCACCTCTTAAAGTTGATCAATCTTGCTGAAATTTTCACAAAAAATTCAGTTTATATCAGAGAATGAACTTGTATTGGTCTGGTCTACTCGAGGGCCATATTAGGAATTTCCATTTTCGGGGTGTGGGGGGGCCCCTGGCCTCCCCTCATTTGGGGAATGTCAGATATATCACAATATTGCCAGTCTGAAGCCCCAATTTAATTTCATGCTTGTTTCAACAATAAAGGGGGATATTTTAGGCGCATTTGGAGCATTACATGTCTGAACAGAAAATATTTAACCCGAATAATGCTGTTAAAATGGTCCAAAATAGATGTAAATCAGCCCAAACCAGTACTAAATATTGGTCTGTAACCATGAAACTTGGCCCAAAAATCACCTGCCACTCACTAAATCTGATTGCACAGGTTTCAGGATTACATCTGGTGTACCAGTGATGTCACATGTGTGAAATAGGGTCCAGGAAGCCGAAAATACAGCCTCAGCTGGCTGTCTCAGGATAGGCTGATATTTTCTCAGTTAAGGCAGGTTTAAGGCTGTAAACCGTATTGTGCCCCACAGGAGTCGCCACTTGAATGAATTTTAGTAGTGTGTTCCTTCAGAAATGCATATCTGGTCCAAAGTACAGGTCCAGGGAGTGTAGTTGGCGAGGATGTCATAAAATGCCAGATCAGTCAAAACCACCTCTTAAAGTTGATCAATCTTGCTGAAATTTTCACAAAAAATTCAGTTTATATCAGAGAATGAACTTGTATTGGTCTGGTCTACTCGAGGGCCATATTAGGAATTTCCATTTTCGGGGTGTGGGGGGGCCCCTGGCCTCCCCTCATTTGGGGAATGTCAGATATATCACAATATTGCCAGTCTGAAGCCCCAATTTAATTTCATGCTTGTTTCAACAATAAAGGGGGATATTTTAGGCGCATTTGGAGCATTACATGTCTGAACAGAAAATATTTAACCCGAATAATGCTGTTAAAATGGTCCAAAATAGATGTAAATCAGCCCAAACCAGTACTAAATATTGGTCTGTAACCATGAAACTTGGCCCAAAAATCACCTGCCACTCACTAAATCTGATTGCACAGGTTTCAGGATTACATCTGGTGTACCAGTGATGTCACATGTGTGAAATAGGGTCCAGGAAGCCGAAAATACAGCCTCAGCTGGCTGTCTCAGGATAGGCTGATATTTTCTCAGTTAAGGCAGGTTTAAGGCTGTAAACCGTATTGTGCCCCACAGGAGTCGCCACTTGAATGAATTTTAGTAGTGTGTTCCTTCAGAAATGCATATCTGGTCCAAAGTACAGGTCCAGGGAGTGTAGTTGGCGAGGATGTCATAAAATGCCAGATCAGTCAAAACCACCTCTTAAAGTTGATCAATCTTGCTGAAATTTTCACAAAAAATTCAGTTTATATCAGAGAATGAACTTGTATTGGTCTGGTCTACTCGAGGGCCATATTAGGAATTTCCATTTTCGGGGTGTGGGGGGGCCCCTGGCCTCCCCTCATTTGGGGAATGTCAGATATATCACAATATTGCCAGTCTGAAGCCCCAATTTAATTTCATGCTTGTTTCAACAATAAAGGGGGATATTTTAGGCGCATTTGGAGCATTACATGTCTGAACAGAAAATATTTAACCCGAATAATGCTGTTAAAATGGTCCAAAATAGATGTAAATCAGCCCAAACCAGTACTAAATATTGGTCTGTAACCATGAAACTTGGCCCAAAAATCACCTGCCACTCACTAAATCTGATTGCACAGGTTTCAGGATTACATCTGGTGTACCAGTGATGTCACATGTGTGAAATAGGGTCCAGGAAGCCGAAAATACAGCCTCAGCTGGCTGTCTCAGGATAGGCTGATATTTTCTCAGTTAAGGCAGGTTTAAGGCTGTAAACCGTATTGTGCCCCACAGGAGTCGCCACTTGAATGAATTTTAGTAGTGTGTTCCTTCAGAAATGCATATCTGGTCCAAAGTACAGGTCCAGGGAGTGTAGTTGGCGAGGATGTCATAAAATGCCAGATCAGTCAAAACCACCTCTTAAAGTTGATCAATCTTGCTGAAATTTTCACAAAAAATTCAGTTTATATCAGAGAATGAACTTGTATTGGTCTGGTCTACTCGAGGGCCATATTAGGAATTTCCATTTTCGGGGTGTGGGGGGGCCCCTGGCCTCCCCTCATTTGGGGAATGTCAGATATATCACAATATTGCCAGTCTGAAGCCCCAATTTAATTTCATGCTTGTTTCAACAATAAAGGGGGATATTTTAGGCGCATTTGGAGCATTACATGTCTGAACAGAAAATATTTAACCCGAATAATGCTGTTAAAATGGTCCAAAATAGATGTAAATCAGCCCAAACCAGTACTAAATATTGGTCTGTAACCATGAAACTTGGCCCAAAAATCACCTGCCACTCACTAAATCTGATTGCACAGGTTTCAGGATTACATCTGGTGTACCAGTGATGTCACATGTGTGAAATAGGGTCCAGGAAGCCGAAAATACAGCCTCAGCTGGCTGTCTCAGGATAGGCTGATATTTTCTCAGTTAAGGCAGGTTTAAGGCTGTAAACCGTATTGTGCCCCACAGGAGTCGCCACTTGAATGAATTTTAGTAGTGTGTTCCTTCAGAAATGCATATCTGGTCCAAAGTACAGGTCCAGGGAGTGTAGTTGGCGAGGATGTCATAAAATGCCAGATCAGTCAAAACCACCTCTTAAAGTTGATCAATCTTGCTGAAATTTTCACAAAAAATTCAGTTTATATCAGAGAATGAACTTGTATTGGTCTGGTCTACTCGAGGGCCATATTAGGAATTTCCATTTTCGGGGTGTGGGGGGGCCCCTGGCCTCCCCTCATTTGGGGAATGTCAGATATATCACAATATTGCCAGTCTGAAGCCCCAATTTAATTTCATGCTTGTTTCAACAATAAAGGGGGATATTTTAGGCGCATTTGGAGCATTACATGTCTGAACAGAAAATATTTAACCCGAATAATGCTGTTAAAATGGTCCAAAATAGATGTAAATCAGCCCAAACCAGTACTAAATATTGGTCTGTAACCATGAAACTTGGCCCAAAAATCACCTGCCACTCACTAAATCTGATTGCACAGGTTTCAGGATTACATCTGGTGTACCAGTGATGTCACATGTGTGAAATAGGGTCCAGGAAGCCGAAAATACAGCCTCAGCTGGCTGTCTCAGGATAGGCTGATATTTTCTCAGTTAAGGCAGGTTTAAGGCTGTAAACCGTATTGTGCCCCACAGGAGTCGCCACTTGAATGGATTTTAGTAGTGTGTTCCTTCAGAAATGCATATCTGGTCCAAAGTACAGGTCCAGGGAGTGTAGGTGGCGAGGATGTCATAAAATGCCAGATCAGTCAAAACCACCTCTTAAAGTTGATCAATCTTGCTGAAATTTTCACAAAAAATTCAGTTTATATCAGAGAATGAACTTGTATTGGTCTGGTCTACTCGAGGGCCATATTAGGAATTTCCATTTTCGGGGTGTGGGGGGGCCCCTGGCCTCCCCTCATTTGGGGAATGTCAGATATATCACAATATTGCCAGTCTGAAGCCCCAATTTAATTTCATGCTTGTTTCAACAATAAAGGGGGATATTTTAGGCGCATTTGGAGCATTACATGTCTGAACAGAAAATATTTAACCCGAATAATGCTGTTAAAATGGTCCAAAATAGATGTAAATCAGCCCAAACCAGTACTAAATATTGGTCTGTAACCATGAAACTTGGCCCAAAAATCACCTGCCACTCACTAAATCTGATTGCACAGGTTTCAGGATTACATCTGGTGTACCAGTGATGTCACATGTGTGAAATAGGGTCCAGGAAGCCGAAAATACAGCCTCAGCTGGCTGTCTCAGGATAGGCTGATATTTTCTCAGTTAAGGCAGGTTTAAGGCTGTAAACCGTATTGTGCCCCACAGGAGTCGCCACTTGAATGAATTTTAGTAGTGTGTTCCTTCAGAAATGCATATCTGGTCCAAAGTACAGGTCCAGGGAGTGTAGTTGGCGAGGATGTCATAAAATGCCAGATCAGTCAAAACCACCTCTTAAAGTTGATCAATCTTGCTGAAATTTTCACAAAAAATTCAGTTTATATCAGAGAATGAACTTGTATTGGTCTGGTCTACTCGAGGGCCATATTAGGAATTTCCATTTTCGGGGTGTGGGGGGGCCCCTGGCCTCCCCTCATTTGGGGAATGTCAGATATATCACAATATTGCCAGTCTGAAGCCCCAATTTAATTTCATGCTTGTTTCAACAATAAAGGGGGATATTTTAGGCGCATTTGGAGCATTACATGTCTGAACAGAAAATATTTAACCCAAATAATGCTGTTAAAATGGTCCAAAATAGATGTAAATCAGCCCAAACCAGTACTAAATATTGGTCTGTAACCATGAAACTTGGCCCAAAAATCACCTGCCACTCACTAAATCTGATTGCACAGGTTTCAGGATTACATCTGGTGTACCAGTGATGTCACATGTGTGAAATAGGGTCCAGGAAGCCGAAAATACAGCCTCAGCTGGCTGTCTCAGGATAGGCTGATATTTTCTCAGTTAAGGCAGGTTTAAGGCTGTAAACCGTATTGTGCCCCACAGGAGTCGCCACTTGAATGAATTTTAGTAGTGTGTTCCTTCAGAAATGCATATCTGGTCCAAAGTACAGGTCCAGGGAGTGTAGTTGGCGAGGATGTCATAAAATGCCAGATCAGTCAAAACCACCTCTTAAAGTTGATCAATCTTGCTGAAATTTTCACAAAAAATTCAGTTTATATCAGAGAATGAACTTGTATTGGTCTGGTCTACTCGAGGGCCATATTAGGAATTTCCATTTTCGGGGTGTGGGGGGGCCCCTGGCCTCCCCTCATTTGGGGAATGTCAGATATATCACAATATTGCCAGTCTGAAGCCCCAATTTAATTTCATGCTTGTTTCAACAATAAAGGGGGATATTTTAGGCGCATTTGGAGCATTACATGTCTGAACAGAAAATATTTAACCCGAATAATGCTGTTAAAATGGTCCAAAATAGATGTAAATCAGCCCAAACCAGTACTAAATATTGGTCTGTAACCATGAAACTTGGCCCAAAAATCACCTGCCACTCACTAAATCTGATTGCACAGGTTTCAGGATTACATCTGGTGTACCAGTGATGTCACATGTGTGAAATAGGGTCCAGGAAGCCGAAAATACAGCCTCAGCTGGCTGTCTCAGGATAGGCTGATATTTTCTCAGTTAAGGCAGGTTTAAGGCTGTAAACCGTATTGTGCCCCACAGGAGTCGCCACTTGAATGAATTTTAGTAGTGTGTTCCTTCAGAAATGCATATCTGGTCCAAAGTACAGGTCCAGGGAGTGTAGTTGGCGAGGATGTCATAAAATGCCAGATCAGTCAAAACCACCTCTTAAAGTTGATCAATCTTGCTGAAATTTTCACAAAAAATTCAGTTTATATCAGAGAATGAACTTGTATTGGTCTGGTCTACTCGAGGGCCATATTAGGAATTTCCATTTTCGGGGTGTGGGGGGGCCCCTGGCCTCCCCTCATTTGGGGAATGTCAGATATATCACAATATTGCCAGTCTGAAGCCCCAATTTAATTTCATGCTTGTTTCAACAATAAAGGGGGATATTTTAGGCGCATTTGGAGCATTACATGTCTGAACAGAAAATATTTAACCCGAATAATGCTGTTAAAATGGTCCAAAATAGATGTAAATCAGCCCAAACCAGTACTAAATATTGGTCTGTAACCATGAAACTTGGCCCAAAAATCACCTGCCACTCACTAAATCTGATTGCACAGGTTTCAGGATTACATCTGGTGTACCAGTGATGTCACATGTGTGAAATAGGGTCCAGGAAGCCGAAAATACAGCCTCAGCTGGCTGTCTCAGGATAGGCTGATATTTTCTCAGTTAAGGCAGGTTTAAGGCTGTAAACCGTATTGTGCCCCACAGGAGTCGCCACTTGAATGAATTTTAGTAGTGTGTTCCTTCAGAAATGCATATCTGGTCCAAAGTACAGGTCCAGGGAGTGTAGTTGGCGAGGATGTCATAAAATGCCAGATCAGTCAAAACCACCTCTTAAAGTTGATCAATCTTGCTGAAATTTTCACAAAAAATTCAGTTTATATCAGAGAATGAACTTGTATTGGTCTGGTCTACTCGAGGGCCATATTAGGAATTTCCATTTTCGGGGTGTGGGGGGGCCCCTGGCCTCCCCTCATTTGGGGAATGTCAGATATATCACAATATTGCCAGTCTGAAGCCCCAATTTAATTTCATGCTTGTTTCAACAATAAAGGGGGATATTTTAGGCGCATTTGGAGCATTACATGTCTGAACAGAAAATATTTAACCCGAATAATGCTGTTAAAATGGTCCAAAATAGATGTAAATCAGCCCAAACCAGTACTAAATATTGGTCTGTAACCATGAAACTTGGCCCAAAAATCACCTGCCACTCACTAAATCTGATTGCACAGGTTTCAGGATTACATCTGGTGTACCAGTGATGTCACATGTGTGAAATAGGGTCCAGGAAGCCGAAAATACAGCCTCAGCTGGCTGTCTCAGGATAGGCTGATATTTTCTCAGTTAAGGCAGGTTTAAGGCTGTAAACCGTATTGTGCCCCACAGGAGTCGCCACTTGAATGAATTTTAGTAGTGTGTTCCTTCAGAAATGCATATCTGGTCCAAAGTACAGGTCCAGGGAGTGTAGTTGGCGAGGATGTCATAAAATGCCAGATCAGTCAAAACCACCTCTTAAAGTTGATCAATCTTGCTGAAATTTTCACAAAAAATTCAGTTTATATCAGAGAATGAACTTGTATTGGTCTGGTCTACTCGAGGGCCATATTAGGAATTTCCATTTTCGGGGTGTGGGGGGGCCCCTGGCCTCCCCTCATTTGGGGAATGTCAGATATATCACAATATTGCCAGTCTGAAGCCCCAATTTAATTTCATGCTTGTTTCAACAATAAAGGGGGATATTTTAGGCGCATTTGGAGCATTACATGTCTGAACAGAAAATATTTAACCCGAATAATGCTGTTAAAATGGTCCAAAATAGATGTAAATCAGCCCAAACCAGTACTAAATATTGGTCTGTAACCATGAAACTTGGCCCAAAAATCACCTGCCACTCACTAAATCTGATTGCACAGGTTTCAGGATTACATCTGGTGTACCAGTGATGTCACATGTGTGAAATAGGGTCCAGGAAGCCGAAAATACAGCCTCAGCTGGCTGTCTCAGGATAGGCTGATATTTTCTCAGTTAAGGCAGGTTTAAGGCTGTAAACCGTATTGTGCCCCACAGGAGTCGCCACTTGAATGAATTTTAGTAGTGTGTTCCTTCAGAAATGCATATCTGGTCCAAAGTACAGGTCCAGGGAGTGTAGTTGGCGAGGATGTCATAAAATGCCAGATCAGTCAAAACCACCTCTTAAAGTTGATCAATCTTGCTGAAATTTTCACAAAAAATTCAGTTTATATCAGAGAATGAACTTGTATTGGTCTGGTCTACTCGAGGGCCATATTAGGAATTTCCATTTTCGGGGTGTGGGGGGGCCCCTGGCCTCCCCTCATTTGGGGAATGTCAGATATATCACAATATTGCCAGTCTGAAGCCCCAATTTAATTTCATGCTTGTTTCAACAATAAAGGGGGATATTTTAGGCGCATTTGGAGCATTACATGTCTGAACAGAAAATATTTAACCCGAATAATGCTGTTAAAATGGTCCAAAATAGATGTAAATCAGCCCAAACCAGTACTAAATATTGGTCTGTAACCATGAAACTTGGCCCAAAAATCACCTGCCACTCACTAAATCTGATTGCACAGGTTTCAGGATTACATCTGGTGTACCAGTGATGTCACATGTGTGAAATAGGGTCCAGGAAGCCGAAAATACAGCCTCAGCTGGCTGTCTCAGGATAGGCTGATATTTTCTCAGTTAAGGCAGGTTTAAGGCTGTAAACCGTATTGTGCCCCACAGGAGTCGCCACTTGAATGGATTTTAGTAGTGTGTTCCTTCAGAAATGCATATCTGGTCCAAAGTACAGGTCCAGGGAGTGTAGGTGGCGAGGATGTCATAAAATGCCAGATCAGTCAAAACCACCTCTTAAAGTTGATCAATCTTGCTGAAATTTTCACAAAAAATTCAGTTTATATCAGAGAATGAACTTGTATTGGTCTGGTCTACTCGAGGGCCATATTAGGAATTTCCATTTTCGGGGTGTGGGGGGGCCCCTGGCCTCCCCTCATTTGGGGAATGTCAGATATATCACAATATTGCCAGTCTGAAGCCCCAATTTAATTTCATGCTTGTTTCAACAATAAAGGGGGATATTTTAGGCGCATTTGGAGCATTACATGTCTGAACAGAAAATATTTAACCCGAATAATGCTGTTAAAATGGTCCAAAATAGATGTAAATCAGCCCAAACCAGTACTAAATATTGGTCTGTAACCATGAAACTTGGCCCAAAAATCACCTGCCACTCACTAAATCTGATTGCACAGGTTTCAGGATTACATCTGGTGTACCAGTGATGTCACATGTGTGAAATAGGGTCCAGGAAGCCGAAAATACAGCCTCAGCTGGCTGTCTCAGGATAGGCTGATATTTTCTCAGTTAAGGCAGGTTTAAGGCTGTAAACCGTATTGTGCCCCACAGGAGTCGCCACTTGAATGAATTTTAGTAGTGTGTTCCTTCAGAAATGCATATCTGGTCCAAAGTACAGGTCCAGGGAGTGTAGTTGGCGAGGATGTCATAAAATGCCAGATCAGTCAAAACCACCTCTTAAAGTTGATCAATCTTGCTGAAATTTTCACAAAAAATTCAGTTTATATCAGAGAATGAACTTGTATTGGTCTGGTCTACTCGAGGGCCATATTAGGAATTTCCATTTTCGGGGTGTGGGGGGGCCCCTGGCCTCCCCTCATTTGGGGAATGTCAGATATATCACAATATTGCCAGTCTGAAGCCCCAATTTAATTTCATGCTTGTTTCAACAATAAAGGGGGATATTTTAGGCGCATTTGGAGCATTACATGTCTGAACAGAAAATATTTAACCCGAATAATGCTGTTAAAATGGTCCAAAATAGATGTAAATCAGCCCAAACCAGTACTAAATATTGGTCTGTAACCATGAAACTTGGCCCAAAAATCACCTGCCACTCACTAAATCTGATTGCACAGGTTTCAGGATTACATCTGGTGTACCAGTGATGTCACATGTGTGAAATAGGGTCCAGGAAGCCGAAAATACAGCCTCAGCTGGCTGTCTCAGGATAGGCTGATATTTTCTCAGTTAAGGCAGGTTTAAGGCTGTAAACCGTATTGTGCCCCACAGGAGTCGCCACTTGAATGAATTTTAGTAGTGTGTTCCTTCAGAAATGCATATCTGGTCCAAAGTACAGGTCCAGGGAGTGTAGTTGGCGAGGATGTCATAAAATGCCAGATCAGTCAAAACCACCTCTTAAAGTTGATCAATCTTGCTGAAATTTTCACAAAAAATTCAGTTTATATCAGAGAATGAACTTGTATTGGTCTGGTCTACTCGAGGGCCATATTAGGAATTTCCATTTTCGGGGTGTGGGGGGGCCCCTGGCCTCCCCTCATTTGGGGAATGTCAGATATATCACAATATTGCCAGTCTGAAGCCCCAATTTAATTTCATGCTTGTTTCAACAATAAAGGGGGATATTTTAGGCGCATTTGGAGCATTACATGTCTGAACAGAAAATATTTAACCCGAATAATGCTGTTAAAATGGTCCAAAATAGATGTAAATCAGCCCAAACCAGTACTAAATATTGGTCTGTAACCATGAAACTTGGCCCAAAAATCACCTGCCACTCACTAAATCTGATTGCACAGGTTTCAGGATTACATCTGGTGTACCAGTGATGTCACATGTGTGAAATAGGGTCCAGGAAGCCGAAAATACAGCCTCAGCTGGCTGTCTCAGGATAGGCTGATATTTTCTCAGTTAAGGCAGGTTTAAGGCTGTAAACCGTATTGTGCCCCACAGGAGTCGCCACTTGAATGGATTTTAGTAGTGTGTTCCTTCAGAAATGCATATCTGGTCCAAAGTACAGGTCCAGGGAGTGTAGGTGGCGAGGATGTCATAAAATGCCAGATCAGTCAAAACCACCTCTTAAAGTTGATCAATCTTGCTGAAATTTTCACAAAAAATTCAGTTTATATCAGAGAATGAACTTGTATTGGTCTGGTCTACTCGAGGGCCATATTAGGAATTTCCATTTTCGGGGTGTGGGGGGGCCCCTGGCCTCCCCTCATTTGGGGAATGTCAGATATATCACAATATTGCCAGTCTGAAGCCCCAATTTAATTTCATGCTTGTTTCAACAATAAAGGGGGATATTTTAGGCGCATTTGGAGCATTACATGTCTGAACAGAAAATATTTAACCCGAATAATGCTGTTAAAATGGTCCAAAATAGATGTAAATCAGCCCAAACCAGTACTAAATATTGGTCTGTAACCATGAAACTTGGCCCAAAAATCACCTGCCACTCACTAAATCTGATTGCACAGGTTTCAGGATTACATCTGGTGTACCAGTGATGTCACATGTGTGAAATAGGGTCCAGGAAGCCGAAAATACAGCCTCAGCTGGCTGTCTCAGGATAGGCTGATATTTTCTCAGTTAAGGCAGGTTTAAGGCTGTAAACCGTATTGTGCCCCACAGGAGTCGCCACTTGAATGGATTTTAGTAGTGTGTTCCTTCAGAAATGCATATCTGGTCCAAAGTACAGGTCCAGGGAGTGTAGGTGGCGAGGATGTCATAAAATGCCAGATCAGTCAAAACCACCTCTTAAAGTTGATCAATCTTGCTGAAATTTTCACAAAAAATTCAGTTTATATCAGAGAATGAACTTGTATTGGTCTGGTCTACTCGAGGGCCATATTAGGAATTTCCATTTTCGGGGTGTGGGGGGGCCCCTGGCCTCCCCTCATTTGGGGAATGTCAGATATATCACAATATTGCCAGTCTGAAGCCCCAATTTAATTTCATGCTTGTTTCAACAATAAAGGGGGATATTTTAGGCGCATTTGGAGCATTACATGTCTGAACAGAAAATATTTAACCCGAATAATGCTGTTAAAATGGTCCAAAATAGATGTAAATCAGCCCAAACCAGTACTAAATATTGGTCTGTAACCATGAAACTTGGCCCAAAAATCACCTGCCACTCACTAAATCTGATTGCACAGGTTTCAGGATTACATCTGGTGTACCAGTGATGTCACATGTGTGAAATAGGGTCCAGGAAGCCGAAAATACAGCCTCAGCTGGCTGTCTCAGGATAGGCTGATATTTTCTCAGTTAAGGCAGGTTTAAGGCTGTAAACCGTATTGTGCCCCACAGGAGTCGCCACTTGAATGAATTTTAGTAGTGTGTTCCTTCAGAAATGCATATCTGGTCCAAAGTACAGGTCCAGGGAGTGTAGTTGGCGAGGATGTCATAAAATGCCAGATCAGTCAAAACCACCTCTTAAAGTTGATCAATCTTGCTGAAATTTTCACAAAAAATTCAGTTTATATCAGAGAATGAACTTGTATTGGTCTGGTCTACTCGAGGGCCATATTAGGAATTTCCATTTTCGGGGTGTGGGGGGGCCCCTGGCCTCCCCTCATTTGGGGAATGTCAGATATATCACAATATTGCCAGTCTGAAGCCCCAATTTAATTTCATGCTTGTTTCAACAATAAAGGGGGATATTTTAGGCGCATTTGGAGCATTACATGTCTGAACAGAAAATATTTAACCCGAATAATGCTGTTAAAATGGTCCAAAATAGATGTAAATCAGCCCAAACCAGTACTAAATATTGGTCTGTAACCATGAAACTTGGCCCAAAAATCACCTGCCACTCACTAAATCTGATTGCACAGGTTTCAGGATTACATCTGGTGTACCAGTGATGTCACATGTGTGAAATAGGGTCCAGGAAGCCGAAAATACAGCCTCAGCTGGCTGTCTCAGGATAGGCTGATATTTTCTCAGTTAAGGCAGGTTTAAGGCTGTAAACCGTATTGTGCCCCACAGGAGTCGCCACTTGAATGGATTTTAGTAGTGTGTTCCTTCAGAAATGCATATCTGGTCCAAAGTACAGGTCCAGGGAGTGTAGGTGGCGAGGATGTCATAAAATGCCAGATCAGTCAAAACCACCTCTTAAAGTTGATCAATCTTGCTGAAATTTTCACAAAAAATTCAGTTTATATCAGAGAATGAACTTGTATTGGTCTGGTCTACTCGAGGGCCATATTAGGAATTTCCATTTTCGGGGTGTGGGGGGGCCCCTGGCCTCCCCTCATTTGGGGAATGTCAGATATATCACAATATTGCCAGTCTGAAGCCCCAATTTAATTTCATGCTTGTTTCAACAATAAAGGGGGATATTTTAGGCGCATTTGGAGCATTACATGTCTGAACAGAAAATATTTAACCCGAATAATGCTGTTAAAATGGTCCAAAATAGATGTAAATCAGCCCAAACCAGTACTAAATATTGGTCTGTAACCATGAAACTTGGCCCAAAAATCACCTGCCACTCACTAAATCTGATTGCACAGGTTTCAGGATTACATCTGGTGTACCAGTGATGTCACATGTGTGAAATAGGGTCCAGGAAGCCGAAAATACAGCCTCAGCTGGCTGTCTCAGGATAGGCTGATATTTTCTCAGTTAAGGCAGGTTTAAGGCTGTAAACCGTATTGTGCCCCACAGGAGTCGCCACTTGAATGAATTTTAGTAGTGTGTTCCTTCAGAAATGCATATCTGGTCCAAAGTACAGGTCCAGGGAGTGTAGTTGGCGAGGATGTCATAAAATGCCAGATCAGTCAAAACCACCTCTTAAAGTTGATCAATCTTGCTGAAATTTTCACAAAAAATTCAGTTTATATCAGAGAATGAACTTGTATTGGTCTGGTCTACTCGAGGGCCATATTAGGAATTTCCATTTTCGGGGTGTGGGGGGGCCCCTGGCCTCCCCTCATTTGGGGAATGTCAGATATATCACAATATTGCCAGTCTGAAGCCCCAATTTAATTTCATGCTTGTTTCAACAATAAAGGGGGATATTTTAGGCGCATTTGGAGCATTACATGTCTGAACAGAAAATATTTAACCCGAATAATGCTGTTAAAATGGTCCAAAATAGATGTAAATCAGCCCAAACCAGTACTAAATATTGGTCTGTAACCATGAAACTTGGCCCAAAAATCACCTGCCACTCACTAAATCTGATTGCACAGGTTTCAGGATTACATCTGGTGTACCAGTGATGTCACATGTGTGAAATAGGGTCCAGGAAGCCGAAAATACAGCCTCAGCTGGCTGTCTCAGGATAGGCTGATATTTTCTCAGTTAAGGCAGGTTTAAGGCTGTAAACCGTATTGTGCCCCACAGGAGTCGCCACTTGAATGGATTTTAGTAGTGTGTTCCTTCAGAAATGCATATCTGGTCCAAAGTACAGGTCCAGGGAGTGTAGGTGGCGAGGATGTCATAAAATGCCAGATCAGTCAAAACCACCTCTTAAAGTTGATCAATCTTGCTGAAATTTTCACAAAAAATTCAGTTTATATCAGAGAATGAACTTGTATTGGTCTGGTCTACTCGAGGGCCATATTAGGAATTTCCATTTTCGGGGTGTGGGGCGGCCCCTGGCCTCCCCTCATTTGGGGAATGTCAGATATATCACAATATTGCCAGTCTGAAGCCCCAATTTAATTTCATGCTTGTTTCAACAATAAAGGGGGATATTTTAGGCGCATTTGGAGCATTACATGTCTGAACAGAAAATATTTAACCCGAATAATGCTGTTAAAATGGTCCAAAATAGATGTAAATCAGCCCAAACCAGTACTAAATATTGGTCTGTAACCATGAAACTTGGCCCAAAAATCACCTGCCACTCACTAAATCTGATTGCACAGGTTTCAGGATTACATCTGGTGTACCAGTGATGTCACATGTGTGAAATAGGGTCCAGGAAGCCGAAAATACAGCCTCAGCTGGCTGTCTCAGGATAGGCTGATATTTTCTCAGTTAAGGCAGGTTTAAGGCTGTAAACCGTATTGTGCCCCACAGGAGTCGCCACTTGAATGAATTTTAGTAGTGTGTTCCTTCAGAAATGCATATCTGGTCCAAAGTACAGGTCCAGGGAGTGTAGGTGGCGAGGATGTCATAAAATGCCAGATCAGTCAAAACCACCTCTTAAAGTTGATCAATCTTGCTGAAATTTTCACAAAAAATTCAGTTTATATCAGAGAATGAACTTGTATTGGTCTGGTCTACTCGAGGGCCATATTAGGAATTTCCATTTTCGGGGTGTGGGGCGGCCCCTGGCCTCCCCTCATTTGGGGAATGTCAGATATATCACAATATTGCCAGTCTGAAGCCCCAATTTAATTTCATGCTTGTTTCAACAATAAAGGGGGATATTTTAGGCGCATTTGGAGCATTACATGTCTGAACAGAAAATATTTAACCCGAATAATGCTGTTAAAATGGTCCAAAATAGATGTAAATCAGCCCAAACCAGTACTAAATATTGGTCTGTAACCATGAAACTTGGCCCAAAAATCACCTGCCACTCACTAAATCTGATTGCACAGGTTTCAGGATTACATCTGGTGTACCAGTGATGTCACATGTGTGAAATAGGGTCCAGGAAGCCGAAAATACAGCCTCAGCTGGCTGTCTCAGGATAGGCTGATATTTTCTCAGTTAAGGCAGGTTTAAGGCTGTAAACCGTATTGTGCCCCACAGGAGTCGCCACTTGAATGAATTTTAGTAGTGTGTTCCTTCAGAAATGCATATCTGGTCCAAAGTACAGGTCCAGGGAGTGTAGTTGGCGAGGATGTCATAAAATGCCAGATCAGTCAAAACCACCTCTTAAAGTTGATCAATCTTGCTGAAATTTTCACAAAAAATTCAGTTTATATCAGAGAATGAACTTGTATTGGTCTGGTCTACTCGAGGGCCATATTAGGAATTTCCATTTTCGGGGTGTGGGGGGGGCCCCTGGCCTCCCCTCATTTGGGGAATGTCAGATATATCACAATATTGCCAGTCTGAAGCCCCAATTTAATTTCATGCTTGTTTCAACAATAAAGGGGGATATTTTAGGCGCATTTGGAGCATTACATGTCTGAACAGAAAATATTTAACCCGAATAATGCTGTTAAAATGGTCCAAAATAGATGTAAATCAGCCCAAACCAGTACTAAATATTGGTCTGTAACCATGAAACTTGGCCCAAAAATCACCTGCCACTCACTAAATCTGATTGCACAGGTTTCAGGATTACATCTGGTGTACCAGTGATGTCACATGTGTGAAATAGGGTCCAGGAAGCCGAAAATACAGCCTCAGCTGGCTGTCTCAGGATAGGCTGATATTTTCTCAGTTAAGGCAGGTTTAAGGCTGTAAACCGTATTGTGCCCCACAGGAGTCGCCACTTGAATGAATTTTAGTAGTGTGTTCCTTCAGAAATGCATATCTGGTCCAAAGTACAGGTCCAGGGAGTGTAGGTGGCGAGGATGTCATAAAATGCCAGATCAGTCAAAACCACCTCTTAAAGTTGATCAATCTTGCTGAAATTTTCACAAAAAATTCAGTTTATATCAGAGAATGAACTTGTATTGGTCTGGTCTACTCGAGGGCCATATTAGGAATTTCCATTTTCGGGGTGTGGGGGGGGCCCCTGGCCTCCCCTCATTTGGGGAATGTCAGATATATCACAATATTGCCAGTCTGAAGCCCCAATTTAATTTCATGCTTGTTTCAACAATAAAGGGGGATATTTTAGGCGCATTTGGAGCATTACATGTCTGAACAGAAAATATTTAACCCGAATAATGCTGTTAAAATGGTCCAAAATAGATGTAAATCAGCCCAAACCAGTACTAAATATTGGTCTGTAACCATGAAACTTGGCCCAAAAATCACCTGCCACTCACTAAATCTGATTGCACAGGTTTCAGGATTACATCTGGTGTACCAGTGATGTCACATGTGTGAAATAGGGTCCAGGAAGCCGAAAATACAGCCTCAGCTGGCTGTCTCAGGATAGGCTGATATTTTCTCAGTTAAGGCAGGTTTAAGGCTGTAAACCGTATTGTGCCCCACAGGAGTCGCCACTTGAATGAATTTTAGTAGTGTGTTCCTTCAGAAATGCATATCTGGTCCAAAGTACAGGTCCAGGGAGTGTAGTTGGCGAGGATGTCATAAAATGCCAGATCAGTCAAAACCACCTCTTAAAGTTGATCAATCTTGCTGAAATTTTCACAAAAAATTCAGTTTATATCAGAGAATGAACTTGTATTGGTCTGGTCTACTCGAGGGCCATATTAGGAATTTCCATTTTCGGGGTGTGGGGGGGGGCCCCTGGCCTCCCCTCATTTGGGGAATGTCAGATATATCACAATATTGCCAGTCTGAAGCCCCAATTTAATTTCATGCTTGTTTCAACAATAAAGGGGGATATTTTAGGCGCATTTGGAGCATTACATGTCTGAACAGAAAATATTTAACCCGAATAATGCTGTTAAAATGGTCCAAAATAGATGTAAATCAGCCCAAACCAGTACTAAATATTGGTCTGTAACCATGAAACTTGGCCCAAAAATCACCTGCCACTCACTAAATCTGATTGCACAGGTTTCAGGATTACATCTGGTGTACCAGTGATGTCACATGTGTGAAATAGGGTCCAGGAAGCCGAAAATACAGCCTCAGCTGGCTGTCTCAGGATAGGCTGATATTTTCTCAGTTAAGGCAGGTTTAAGGCTGTAAACCGTATTGTGCCCCACAGGAGTCGCCACTTGAATGAATTTTAGTAGTGTGTTCCTTCAGAAATGCATATCTGGTCCAAAGTACAGGTCCAGGGAGTGTAGGTGGCGAGGATGTCATAAAATGCCAGATCAGTCAAAACCACCTCTTAAAGTTGATCAATCTTGCTGAAATTTTCACAAAAAATTCAGTTTATATCAGAGAATGAACTTGTATTGGTCTGGTCTACTCGAGGGCCATATTAGGAATTTCCATTTTCGGGGTGTGGGGGGGGCCCCTGGCCTCCCCTCATTTGGGGAATGTCAGATATATCACAATATTGCCAGTCTGAAGCCCCAATTTAATTTCATGCTTGTTTCAACAATAAAGGGGGATATTTTAGGCGCATTTGGAGCATTACATGTCTGAACAGAAAATATTTAACCCGAATAATGCTGTTAAAATGGTCCAAAATAGATGTAAATCAGCCCAAACCAGTACTAAATATTGGTCTGTAACCATGAAACTTGGCCCAAAAATCACCTGCCACTCACTAAATCTGATTGCACAGGTTTCAGGATTACATCTGGTGTACCAGTGATGTCACATGTGTGAAATAGGGTCCAGGAAGCCGAAAATACAGCCTCAGCTGGCTGTCTCAGGATAGGCTGATATTTTCTCAGTTAAGGCAGGTTTAAGGCTGTAAACCGTATTGTGCCCCACAGGAGTCGCCACTTGAATGAATTTTAGTAGTGTGTTCCTTCAGAAATGCATATCTGGTCCAAAGTACAGGTCCAGGGAGTGTAGGTGGCGAGGATGTCATAAAATGCCAGATCAGTCAAAACCACCTCTTAAAGTTGATCAATCTTGCTGAAATTTTCACAAAAAATTCAGTTTATATCAGAGAATGAACTTGTATTGGTCTGGTCTACTCGAGGGCCATATTAGGAATTTCCATTTTCGGGGTGTGGGGGGGCCCCTGGCCTCCCCTCATTTGGGGAATGTCAGATATATCACAATATTGCCAGTCTGAAGCCCCAATTTAATTTCATGCTTGTTTCAACAATAAAGGGGGATATTTTAGGCGCATTTGGAGCATTACATGTCTGAACAGAAAATATTTAACCCGAATAATGCTGTTAAAATGGTCCAAAATAGATGTAAATCAGCCCAAACCAGTACTAAATATTGGTCTGTAACCATGAAACTTGGCCCAAAAATCACCTGCCACTCACTAAATCTGATTGCACAGGTTTCAGGATTACATCTGGTGTACCAGTGATGTCACATGTGTGAAATAGGGTCCAGGAAGCCGAAAATACAGCCTCAGCTGGCTGTCTCAGGATAGGCTGATATTTTCTCAGTTAAGGCAGGTTTAAGGCTGTAAACCGTATTGTGCCCCACAGGAGTCGCCACTTGAATGAATTTTAGTAGTGTGTTCCTTCAGAAATGCATATCTGGTCCAAAGTACAGGTCCAGGGAGTGTAGGTGGCGAGGATGTCATAAAATGCCAGATCAGTCAAAACCACCTCTTAAAGTTGATCAATCTTGCTGAAATTTTCACAAAAAATTCAGTTTATATCAGAGAATGAACTTGTATTGGTCTGGTCTACTCGAGGGCCATATTAGGAATTTCCATTTTCGGGGTGTGGGGGGGCCCCTGGCCTCCCCTCATTTGGGGAATGTCAGATATATCACAATATTGCCAGTCTGAAGCCCCAATTTAATTTCATGCTTGTTTCAACAATAAAGGGGGATATTTTAGGCGCATTTGGAGCATTACATGTCTGAACAGAAAATATTTAACCCGAATAATGCTGTTAAAATGGTCCAAAATAGATGTAAATCAGCCCAAACCAGTACTAAATATTGGTCTGTAACCATGAAACTTGGCCCAAAAATCACCTGCCACTCACTAAATCTGATTGCACAGGTTTCAGGATTACATCTGGTGTACCAGTGATGTCACATGTGTGAAATAGGGTCCAGGAAGCCGAAAATACAGCCTCAGCTGGCTGTCTCAGGATAGGCTGATATTTTCTCAGTTAAGGCAGGTTTAAGGCTGTAAACCGTATTGTGCCCCACAGGAGTCGCCACTTGAATGAATTTTAGTAGTGTGTTCCTTCAGAAATGCATATCTGGTCCAAAGTACAGGTCCAGGGAGTGTAGTTGGCGAGGATGTCATAAAATGCCAGATCAGTCAAAACCACCTCTTAAAGTTGATCAATCTTGCTGAAATTTTCACAAAAAATTCAGTTTATATCAGAGAATGAACTTGTATTGGTCTGGTCTACTCGAGGGCCATATTAGGAATTTCCATTTTCGGGGTGTGGGGCGGCCCCTGGCCTCCCCTCATTTGGGGAATGTCAGATATATCACAATATTGCCAGTCTGAAGCCCCAATTTAATTTCATGCTTGTTTCAACAATAAAGGGGGATATTTTAGGCGCATTTGGAGCATTACATGTCTGAACAGAAAATATTTAACCCGAATAATGCTGTTAAAATGGTCCAAAATAGATGTAAATCAGCCCAAACCAGTACTAAATATTGGTCTGTAACCATGAAACTTGGCCCAAAAATCACCTGCCACTCACTAAATCTGATTGCACAGGTTTCAGGATTACATCTGGTGTACCAGTGATGTCACATGTGTGAAATAGGGTCCAGGAAGCCGAAAATACAGCCTCAGCTGGCTGTCTCAGGATAGGCTGATATTTTCTCAGTTAAGGCAGGTTTAAGGCTGTAAACCGTATTGTGCCCCACAGGAGTCGCCACTTGAATGAATTTTAGTAGTGTGTTCCTTCAGAAATGCATATCTGGTCCAAAGTACAGGTCCAGGGAGTGTAGTTGGCGAGGATGTCATAAAATGCCAGATCAGTCAAAACCACCTCTTAAAGTTGATCAATCTTGCTGAAATTTTCACAAAAAATTCAGTTTATATCAGAGAATGAACTTGTATTGGTCTGGTCTACTCGAGGGCCATATTAGGAATTTCCATTTTCGGGGTGTGGGGGGGGCCCCTGGCCTCCCCTCATTTGGGGAATGTCAGATATATCACAATATTGCCAGTCTGAAGCCCCAATTTAATTTCATGCTTGTTTCAACAATAAAGGGGGATATTTTAGGCGCATTTGGAGCATTACATGTCTGAACAGAAAATATTTAACCCGAATAATGCTGTTAAAATGGTCCAAAATAGATGTAAATCAGCCCAAACCAGTACTAAATATTGGTCTGTAACCATGAAACTTGGCCCAAAAATCACCTGCCACTCACTAAATCTGATTGCACAGGTTTCAGGATTACATCTGGTGTACCAGTGATGTCACATGTGTGAAATAGGGTCCAGGAAGCCGAAAATACAGCCTCAGCTGGCTGTCTCAGGATAGGCTGATATTTTCTCAGTTAAGGCAGGTTTAAGGCTGTAAACCGTATTGTGCCCCACAGGAGTCGCCACTTGAATGAATTTTAGTAGTGTGTTCCTTCAGAAATGCATATCTGGTCCAAAGTACAGGTCCAGGGAGTGTAGGTGGCGAGGATGTCATAAAATGCCAGATCAGTCAAAACCACCTCTTAAAGTTGATCAATCTTGCTGAAATTTTCACAAAAAATTCAGTTTATATCAGAGAATGAACTTGTATTGGTCTGGTCTACTCGAGGGCCATATTAGGAATTTCCATTTTCGGGGTGTGGGGGGGGGCCCCTGGCCTCCCCTCATTTGGGGAATGTCAGATATATCACAATATTGCCAGTCTGAAGCCCCAATTTAATTTCATGCTTGTTTCAACAATAAAGGGGGATATTTTAGGCGCATTTGGAGCATTACATGTCTGAACAGAAAATATTTAACCCGAATAATGCTGTTAAAATGGTCCAAAATAGATGTAAATCAGCCCAAACCAGTACTAAATATTGGTCTGTAACCATGAAACTTGGCCCAAAAATCACCTGCCACTCACTAAATCTGATTGCACAGGTTTCAGGATTACATCTGGTGTACCAGTGATGTCACATGTGTGAAATAGGGTCCAGGAAGCCGAAAATACAGCCTCAGCTGGCTGTCTCAGGATAGGCTGATATTTTCTCAGTTAAGGCAGGTTTAAGGCTGTAAACCGTATTGTGCCCCACAGGAGTCGCCACTTGAATGAATTTTAGTAGTGTGTTCCTTCAGAAATGCATATCTGGTCCAAAGTACAGGTCCAGGGAGTGTAGTTGGCGAGGATGTCATAAAATGCCAGATCAGTCAAAACCACCTCTTAAAGTTGATCAATCTTGCTGAAATTTTCACAAAAAATTCAGTTTATATCAGAGAATGAACTTGTATTGGTCTGGTCTACTCGAGGGCCATATTAGGAATTTCCATTTTCGGGGTGTGGGGCGGCCCCTGGCCTCCCCTCATTTGGGGAATGTCAGATATATCACAATATTGCCAGTCTGAAGCCCCAATTTAATTTCATGCTTGTTTCAACAATAAAGGGGGATATTTTAGGCGCATTTGGAGCATTACATGTCTGAACAGAAAATATTTAACCCGAATAATGCTGTTAAAATGGTCCAAAATAGATGTAAATCAGCCCAAACCAGTACTAAATATTGGTCTGTAACCATGAAACTTGGCCCAAAAATCACCTGCCACTCACTAAATCTGATTGCACAGGTTTCAGGATTACATCTGGTGTACCAGTGATGTCACATGTGTGAAATAGGGTCCAGGAAGCCGAAAATACAGCCTCAGCTGGCTGTCTCAGGATAGGCTGATATTTTCTCAGTTAAGGCAGGTTTAAGGCTGTAAACCGTATTGTGCCCCACAGGAGTCGCCACTTGAATGAATTTTAGTAGTGTGTTCCTTCAGAAATGCATATCTGGTCCAAAGTACAGGTCCAGGGAGTGTAGTTGGCGAGGATGTCATAAAATGCCAGATCAGTCAAAACCACCTCTTAAAGTTGATCAATCTTGCTGAAATTTTCACAAAAAATTCAGTTTATATCAGAGAATGAACTTGTATTGGTCTGGTCTACTCGAGGGCCATATTAGGAATTTCCATTTTCGGGGTGTGGGGGGGGCCCCTGGCCTCCCCTCATTTGGGGAATGTCAGATATATCACAATATTGCCAGTCTGAAGCCCCAATTTAATTTCATGCTTGTTTCAACAATAAAGGGGGATATTTTAGGCGCATTTGGAGCATTACATGTCTGAACAGAAAATATTTAACCCGAATAATGCTGTTAAAATGGTCCAAAATAGATGTAAATCAGCCCAAACCAGTACTAAATATTGGTCTGTAACCATGAAACTTGGCCCAAAAATCACCTGCCACTCACTAAATCTGATTGCACAGGTTTCAGGATTACATCTGGTGTACCAGTGATGTCACATGTGTGAAATAGGGTCCAGGAAGCCGAAAATACAGCCTCAGCTGGCTGTCTCAGGATAGGCTGATATTTTCTCAGTTAAGGCAGGTTTAAGGCTGTAAACCGTATTGTGCCCCACAGGAGTCGCCACTTGAATGAATTTTAGTAGTGTGTTCCTTCAGAAATGCATATCTGGTCCAAAGTACAGGTCCAGGGAGTGTAGGTGGCGAGGATGTCATAAAATGCCAGATCAGTCAAAACCACCTCTTAAAGTTGATCAATCTTGCTGAAATTTTCACAAAAAATTCAGTTTATATCAGAGAATGAACTTGTATTGGTCTGGTCTACTCGAGGGCCATATTAGGAATTTCCATTTTCGGGGTGTGGGGGGGGGCCCCTGGCCTCCCCTCATTTGGGGAATGTCAGATATATCACAATATTGCCAGTCTGAAGCCCCAATTTAATTTCATGCTTGTTTCAACAATAAAGGGGGATATTTTAGGCGCATTTGGAGCATTACATGTCTGAACAGAAAATATTTAACCCGAATAATGCTGTTAAAATGGTCCAAAATAGATGTAAATCAGCCCAAACCAGTACTAAATATTGGTCTGTAACCATGAAACTTGGCCCAAAAATCACCTGCCACTCACTAAATCTGATTGCACAGGTTTCAGGATTACATCTGGTGTACCAGTGATGTCACATGTGTGAAATAGGGTCCAGGAAGCCGAAAATACAGCCTCAGCTGGCTGTCTCAGGATAGGCTGATATTTTCTCAGTTAAGGCAGGTTTAAGGCTGTAAACCGTATTGTGCCCCACAGGAGTCGCCACTTGAATGAATTTTAGTAGTGTGTTCCTTCAGAAATGCATATCTGGTCCAAAGTACAGGTCCAGGGAGTGTAGGTGGCGAGGATGTCATAAAATGCCAGATCAGTCAAAACCACCTCTTAAAGTTGATCAATCTTGCTGAAATTTTCACAAAAAATTCAGTTTATATCAGAGAATGAACTTGTATTGGTCTGGTCTACTCGAGGGCCATATTAGGAATTTCCATTTTCGGGGTGTGGGGGGGGCCCCTGGCCTCCCCTCATTTGGGGAATGTCAGATATATCACAATATTGCCAGTCTGAAGCCCCAATTTAATTTCATGCTTGTTTCAACAATAAAGGGGGATATTTTAGGCGCATTTGGAGCATTACATGTCTGAACAGAAAATATTTAACCCGAATAATGCTGTTAAAATGGTCCAAAATAGATGTAAATCAGCCCAAACCAGTACTAAATATTGGTCTGTAACCATGAAACTTGGCCCAAAAATCACCTGCCACTCACTAAATCTGATTGCACAGGTTTCAGGATTACATCTGGTGTACCAGTGATGTCACATGTGTGAAATAGGGTCCAGGAAGCCGAAAATACAGCCTCAGCTGGCTGTCTCAGGATAGGCTGATATTTTCTCAGTTAAGGCAGGTTTAAGGCTGTAAACCGTATTGTGCCCCACAGGAGTCGCCACTTGAATGAATTTTAGTAGTGTGTTCCTTCAGAAATGCATATCTGGTCCAAAGTACAGGTCCAGGGAGTGTAGGTGGCGAGGATGTCATAAAATGCCAGATCAGTCAAAACCACCTCTTAAAGTTGATCAATCTTGCTGAAATTTTCACAAAAAATTCAGTTTATATCAGAGAATGAACTTGTATTGGTCTGGTCTACTCGAGGGCCATATTAGGAATTTCCATTTTCGGGGTGTGGGGGGGGCCCCTGGCCTCCCCTCATTTGGGGAATGTCAGATATATCACAATATTGCCAGTCTGAAGCCCCAATTTAATTTCATGCTTGTTTCAACAATAAAGGGGGATATTTTAGGCGCATTTGGAGCATTACATGTCTGAACAGAAAATATTTAACCCGAATAATGCTGTTAAAATGGTCCAAAATAGATGTAAATCAGCCCAAACCAGTACTAAATATTGGTCTGTAACCATGAAACTTGGCCCAAAAATCACCTGCCACTCACTAAATCTGATTGCACAGGTTTCAGGATTACATCTGGTGTACCAGTGATGTCACATGTGTGAAATAGGGTCCAGGAAGCCGAAAATACAGCCTCAGCTGGCTGTCTCAGGATAGGCTGATATTTTCTCAGTTAAGGCAGGTTTAAGGCTGTAAACCGTATTGTGCCCCACAGGAGTCGCCACTTGAATGAATTTTAGTAGTGTGTTCCTTCAGAAATGCATATCTGGTCCAAAGTACAGGTCCAGGGAGTGTAGGTGGCGAGGATGTCATAAAATGCCAGATCAGTCAAAACCACCTCTTAAAGTTGATCAATCTTGCTGAAATTTTCACAAAAAATTCAGTTTATATCAGAGAATGAACTTGTATTGGTCTGGTCTACTCGAGGGCCATATTAGGAATTTCCATTTTCGGGGTGTGGGGGGGGCCCCTGGCCTCCCCTCATTTGGGGAATGTCAGATATATCACAATATTGCCAGTCTGAAGCCCCAATTTAATTTCATGCTTGTTTCAACAATAAAGGGGGATATTTTAGGCGCATTTGGAGCATTACATGTCTGAACAGAAAATATTTAACCCGAATAATGCTGTTAAAATGGTCCAAAATAGATGTAAATCAGCCCAAACCAGTACTAAATATTGGTCTGTAACCATGAAACTTGGCCCAAAAATCACCTGCCACTCACTAAATCTGATTGCACAGGTTTCAGGATTACATCTGGTGTACCAGTGATGTCACATGTGTGAAATAGGGTCCAGGAAGCCGAAAATACAGCCTCAGCTGGCTGTCTCAGGATAGGCTGATATTTTCTCAGTTAAGGCAGGTTTAAGGCTGTAAACCGTATTGTGCCCCACAGGAGTCGCCACTTGAATGAATTTTAGTAGTGTGTTCCTTCAGAAATGCATATCTGGTCCAAAGTACAGGTCCAGGGAGTGTAGGTGGCGAGGATGTCATAAAATGCCAGATCAGTCAAAACCACCTCTTAAAGTTGATCAATCTTGCTGAAATTTTCACAAAAAATTCAGTTTATATCAGAGAATGAACTTGTATTGGTCTGGTCTACTCGAGGGCCATATTAGGAATTTCCATTTTCGGGGTGTGGGGGGGGGCCCCTGGCCTCCCCTCATTTGGGGAATGTCAGATATATCACAATATTGCCAGTCTGAAGCCCCAATTTAATTTCATGCTTGTTTCAACAATAAAGGGGGATATTTTAGGCGCATTTGGAGCATTACATGTCTGAACAGAAAATATTTAACCCGAATAATGCTGTTAAAATGGTCCAAAATAGATGTAAATCAGCCCAAACCAGTACTAAATATTGGTCTGTAACCATGAAACTTGGCCCAAAAATCACCTGCCACTCACTAAATCTGATTGCACAGGTTTCAGGATTACATCTGGTGTACCAGTGATGTCACATGTGTGAAATAGGGTCCAGGAAGCCGAAAATACAGCCTCAGCTGGCTGTCTCAGGATAGGCTGATATTTTCTCAGTTAAGGCAGGTTTAAGGCTGTAAACCGTATTGTGCCCCACAGGAGTCGCCACTTGAATGAATTTTAGTAGTGTGTTCCTTCAGAAATGCATATCTGGTCCAAAGTACAGGTCCAGGGAGTGTAGGTGGCGAGGATGTCATAAAATGCCAGATCAGTCAAAACCACCTCTTAAAGTTGATCAATCTTGCTGAAATTTTCACAAAAAATTCAGTTTATATCAGAGAATGAACTTGTATTGGTCTGGTCTACTCGAGGGCCATATTAGGAATTTCCATTTTCGGGGTGTGGGGGGGGCCCCTGGCCTCCCCTCATTTGGGGAATGTCAGATATATCACAATATTGCCAGTCTGAAGCCCCAATTTAATTTCATGCTTGTTTCAACAATAAAGGGGGATATTTTAGGCGCATTTGGAGCATTACATGTCTGAACAGAAAATATTTAACCCGAATAATGCTGTTAAAATGGTCCAAAATAGATGTAAATCAGCCCAAACCAGTACTAAATATTGGTCTGTAACCATGAAACTTGGCCCAAAAATCACCTGCCACTCACTAAATCTGATTGCACAGGTTTCAGGATTACATCTGGTGTACCAGTGATGTCACATGTGTGAAATAGGGTCCAGGAAGCCGAAAATACAGCCTCAGCTGGCTGTCTCAGGATAGGCTGATATTTTCTCAGTTAAGGCAGGTTTAAGGCTGTAAACCGTATTGTGCCCCACAGGAGTCGCCACTTGAATGAATTTTAGTAGTGTGTTCCTTCAGAAATGCATATCTGGTCCAAAGTACAGGTCCAGGGAGTGTAGGTGGCGAGGATGTCATAAAATGCCAGATCAGTCAAAACCACCTCTTAAAGTTGATCAATCTTGCTGAAATTTTCACAAAAAATTCAGTTTATATCAGAGAATGAACTTGTATTGGTCTGGTCTACTCGAGGGCCATATTAGGAATTTCCATTTTCGGGGTGTGGGGGGGGCCCCTGGCCTCCCCTCATTTGGGGAATGTCAGATATATCACAATATTGCCAGTCTGAAGCCCCAATTTAATTTCATGCTTGTTTCAACAATAAAGGGGGATATTTTAGGCGCATTTGGAGCATTACATGTCTGAACAGAAAATATTTAACCCGAATAATGCTGTTAAAATGGTCCAAAATAGATGTAAATCAGCCCAAACCAGTACTAAATATTGGTCTGTAACCATGAAACTTGGCCCAAAAATCACCTGCCACTCACTAAATCTGATTGCACAGGTTTCAGGATTACATCTGGTGTACCAGTGATGTCACATGTGTGAAATAGGGTCCAGGAAGCCGAAAATACAGCCTCAGCTGGCTGTCTCAGGATAGGCTGATATTTTCTCAGTTAAGGCAGGTTTAAGGCTGTAAACCGTATTGTGCCCCACAGGAGTCGCCACTTGAATGAATTTTAGTAGTGTGTTCCTTCAGAAATGCATATCTGGTCCAAAGTACAGGTCCAGGGAGTGTAGGTGGCGAGGATGTCATAAAATGCCAGATCAGTCAAAACCACCTCTTAAAGTTGATCAATCTTGCTGAAATTTTCACAAAAAATTCAGTTTATATCAGAGAATGAACTTGTATTGGTCTGGTCTACTCGAGGGCCATATTAGGAATTTCCATTTTCGGGGTGTGGGGGGGGCCCCTGGCCTCCCCTCATTTGGGGAATGTCAGATATATCACAATATTGCCAGTCTGAAGCCCCAATTTAATTTCATGCTTGTTTCAACAATAAAGGGGGATATTTTAGGCGCATTTGGAGCATTACATGTCTGAACAGAAAATATTTAACCCGAATAATGCTGTTAAAATGGTCCAAAATAGATGTAAATCAGCCCAAACCAGTACTAAATATTGGTCTGTAACCATGAAACTTGGCCCAAAAATCACCTGCCACTCACTAAATCTGATTGCACAGGTTTCAGGATTACATCTGGTGTACCAGTGATGTCACATGTGTGAAATAGGGTCCAGGAAGCCGAAAATACAGCCTCAGCTGGCTGTCTCAGGATAGGCTGATATTTTCTCAGTTAAGGCAGGTTTAAGGCTGTAAACCGTATTGTGCCCCACAGGAGTCGCCACTTGAATGAATTTTAGTAGTGTGTTCCTTCAGAAATGCATATCTGGTCCAAAGTACAGGTCCAGGGAGTGTAGGTGGCGAGGATGTCATAAAATGCCAGATCAGTCAAAACCACCTCTTAAAGTTGATCAATCTTGCTGAAATTTTCACAAAAAATTCAGTTTATATCAGAGAATGAACTTGTATTGGTCTGGTCTACTCGAGGGCCATATTAGGAATTTCCATTTTCGGGGTGTGGGGGGGGCCCCTGGCCTCCCCTCATTTGGGGAATGTCAGATATATCACAATATTGCCAGTCTGAAGCCCCAATTTAATTTCATGCTTGTTTCAACAATAAAGGGGGATATTTTAGGCGCATTTGGAGCATTACATGTCTGAACAGAAAATATTTAACCCGAATAATGCTGTTAAAATGGTCCAAAATAGATGTAAATCAGCCCAAACCAGTACTAAATATTGGTCTGTAACCATGAAACTTGGCCCAAAAATCACCTGCCACTCACTAAATCTGATTGCACAGGTTTCAGGATTACATCTGGTGTACCAGTGATGTCACATGTGTGAAATAGGGTCCAGGAAGCCGAAAATACAGCCTCAGCTGGCTGTCTCAGGATAGGCTGATATTTTCTCAGTTAAGGCAGGTTTAAGGCTGTAAACCGTATTGTGCCCCACAGGAGTCGCCACTTGAATGAATTTTAGTAGTGTGTTCCTTCAGAAATGCATATCTGGTCCAAAGTACAGGTCCAGGGAGTGTAGGTGGCGAGGATGTCATAAAATGCCAGATCAGTCAAAACCACCTCTTAAAGTTGATCAATCTTGCTGAAATTTTCACAAAAAATTCAGTTTATATCAGAGAATGAACTTGTATTGGTCTGGTCTACTCGAGGGCCATATTAGGAATTTCCATTTTCGGGGTGTGGGGGGGGCCCCTGGCCTCCCCTCATTTGGGGAATGTCAGATATATCACAATATTGCCAGTCTGAAGCCCCAATTTAATTTCATGCTTGTTTCAACAATAAAGGGGGATATTTTAGGCGCATTTGGAGCATTACATGTCTGAACAGAAAATATTTAACCCGAATAATGCTGTTAAAATGGTCCAAAATAGATGTAAATCAGCCCAAACCAGTACTAAATATTGGTCTGTAACCATGAAACTTGGCCCAAAAATCACCTGCCACTCACTAAATCTGATTGCACAGGTTTCAGGATTACATCTGGTGTACCAGTGATGTCACATGTGTGAAATAGGGTCCAGGAAGCCGAAAATACAGCCTCAGCTGGCTGTCTCAGGATAGGCTGATATTTTCTCAGTTAAGGCAGGTTTAAGGCTGTAAACCGTATTGTGCCCCACAGGAGTCGCCACTTGAATGAATTTTAGTAGTGTGTTCCTTCAGAAATGCATATCTGGTCCAAAGTACAGGTCCAGGGAGTGTAGGTGGCGAGGATGTCATAAAATGCCAGATCAGTCAAAACCACCTCTTAAAGTTGATCAATCTTGCTGAAATTTTCACAAAAAATTCAGTTTATATCAGAGAATGAACTTGTATTGGTCTGGTCTACTCGAGGGCCATATTAGGAATTTCCATTTTCGGGGTGTGGGGGGGGCCCCTGGCCTCCCCTCATTTGGGGAATGTCAGATATATCACAATATTGCCAGTCTGAAGCCCCAATTTAATTTCATGCTTGTTTCAACAATAAAGGGGGATATTTTAGGCGCATTTGGAGCATTACATGTCTGAACAGAAAATATTTAACCCGAATAATGCTGTTAAAATGGTCCAAAATAGATGTAAATCAGCCCAAACCAGTACTAAATATTGGTCTGTAACCATGAAACTTGGCCCAAAAATCACCTGCCACTCACTAAATCTGATTGCACAGGTTTCAGGATTACATCTGGTGTACCAGTGATGTCACATGTGTGAAATAGGGTCCAGGAAGCCGAAAATACAGCCTCAGCTGGCTGTCTCAGGATAGGCTGATATTTTCTCAGTTAAGGCAGGTTTAAGGCTGTAAACCGTATTGTGCCCCACAGGAGTCGCCACTTGAATGAATTTTAGTAGTGTGTTCCTTCAGAAATGCATATCTGGTCCAAAGTACAGGTCCAGGGAGTGTAGGTGGCGAGGATGTCATAAAATGCCAGATCAGTCAAAACCACCTCTTAAAGTTGATCAATCTTGCTGAAATTTTCACAAAAAATTCAGTTTATATCAGAGAATGAACTTGTATTGGTCTGGTCTACTCGAGGGCCATATTAGGAATTTCCATTTTCGGGGTGTGGGGGGGGCCCCTGGCCTCCCCTCATTTGGGGAATGTCAGATATATCACAATATTGCCAGTCTGAAGCCCCAATTTAATTTCATGCTTGTTTCAACAATAAAGGGGGATATTTTAGGCGCATTTGGAGCATTACATGTCTGAACAGAAAATATTTAACCCGAATAATGCTGTTAAAATGGTCCAAAATAGATGTAAATCAGCCCAAACCAGTACTAAATATTGGTCTGTAACCATGAAACTTGGCCCAAAAATCACCTGCCACTCACTAAATCTGATTGCACAGGTTTCAGGATTACATCTGGTGTACCAGTGATGTCACATGTGTGAAATAGGGTCCAGGAAGCCGAAAATACAGCCTCAGCTGGCTGTCTCAGGATAGGCTGATATTTTCTCAGTTAAGGCAGGTTTAAGGCTGTAAACCGTATTGTGCCCCACAGGAGTCGCCACTTGAATGAATTTTAGTAGTGTGTTCCTTCAGAAATGCATATCTGGTCCAAAGTACAGGTCCAGGGAGTGTAGGTGGCGAGGATGTCATAAAATGCCAGATCAGTCAAAACCACCTCTTAAAGTTGATCAATCTTGCTGAAATTTTCACAAAAAATTCAGTTTATATCAGAGAATGAACTTGTATTGGTCTGGTCTACTCGAGGGCCATATTAGGAATTTCCATTTTCGGGGTGTGGGGGGGGCCCCTGGCCTCCCCTCATTTGGGGAATGTCAGATATATCACAATATTGCCAGTCTGAAGCCCCAATTTAATTTCATGCTTGTTTCAACAATAAAGGGGGATATTTTAGGCGCATTTGGAGCATTACATGTCTGAACAGAAAATATTTAACCCGAATAATGCTGTTAAAATGGTCCAAAATAGATGTAAATCAGCCCAAACCAGTACTAAATATTGGTCTGTAACCATGAAACTTGGCCCAAAAATCACCTGCCACTCACTAAATCTGATTGCACAGGTTTCAGGATTACATCTGGTGTACCAGTGATGTCACATGTGTGAAATAGGGTCCAGGAAGCCGAAAATACAGCCTCAGCTGGCTGTCTCAGGATAGGCTGATATTTTCTCAGTTAAGGCAGGTTTAAGGCTGTAAACCGTATTGTGCCCCACAGGAGTCGCCACTTGAATGAATTTTAGTAGTGTGTTCCTTCAGAAATGCATATCTGGTCCAAAGTACAGGTCCAGGGAGTGTAGGTGGCGAGGATGTCATAAAATGCCAGATCAGTCAAAACCACCTCTTAAAGTTGATCAATCTTGCTGAAATTTTCACAAAAAATTCAGTTTATATCAGAGAATGAACTTGTATTGGTCTGGTCTACTCGAGGGCCATATTAGGAATTTCCATTTTCGGGGTGTGGGGGGGGCCCCTGGCCTCCCCTCATTTGGGGAATGTCAGATATATCACAATATTGCCAGTCTGAAGCCCCAATTTAATTTCATGCTTGTTTCAACAATAAAGGGGGATATTTTAGGCGCATTTGGAGCATTACATGTCTGAACAGAAAATATTTAACCCGAATAATGCTGTTAAAATGGTCCAAAATAGATGTAAATCAGCCCAAACCAGTACTAAATATTGGTCTGTAACCATGAAACTTGGCCCAAAAATCACCTGCCACTCACTAAATCTGATTGCACAGGTTTCAGGATTACATCTGGTGTACCAGTGATGTCACATGTGTGAAATAGGGTCCAGGAAGCCGAAAATACAGCCTCAGCTGGCTGTCTCAGGATAGGCTGATATTTTCTCAGTTAAGGCAGGTTTAAGGCTGTAAACCGTATTGTGCCCCACAGGAGTCGCCACTTGAATGAATTTTAGTAGTGTGTTCCTTCAGAAATGCATATCTGGTCCAAAGTACAGGTCCAGGGAGTGTAGGTGGCGAGGATGTCATAAAATGCCAGATCAGTCAAAACCACCTCTTAAAGTTGATCAATCTTGCTGAAATTTTCACAAAAAATTCAGTTTATATCAGAGAATGAACTTGTATTGGTCTGGTCTACTCGAGGGCCATATTAGGAATTTCCATTTTCGGGGTGTGGGGGGGGCCCCTGGCCTCCCCTCATTTGGGGAATGTCAGATATATCACAATATTGCCAGTCTGAAGCCCCAATTTAATTTCATGCTTGTTTCAACAATAAAGGGGGATATTTTAGGCGCATTTGGAGCATTACATGTCTGAACAGAAAATATTTAACCCGAATAATGCTGTTAAAATGGTCCAAAATAGATGTAAATCAGCCCAAACCAGTACTAAATATTGGTCTGTAACCATGAAACTTGGCCCAAAAATCACCTGCCACTCACTAAATCTGATTGCACAGGTTTCAGGATTACATCTGGTGTACCAGTGATGTCACATGTGTGAAATAGGGTCCAGGAAGCCGAAAATACAGCCTCAGCTGGCTGTCTCAGGATAGGCTGATATTTTCTCAGTTAAGGCAGGTTTAAGGCTGTAAACCGTATTGTGCCCCACAGGAGTCGCCACTTGAATGAATTTTAGTAGTGTGTTCCTTCAGAAATGCATATCTGGTCCAAAGTACAGGTCCAGGGAGTGTAGGTGGCGAGGATGTCATAAAATGCCAGATCAGTCAAAACCACCTCTTAAAGTTGATCAATCTTGCTGAAATTTTCACAAAAAATTCAGTTTATATCAGAGAATGAACTTGTATTGGTCTGGTCTACTCGAGGGCCATATTAGGAATTTCCATTTTCGGGGTGTGGGGGGGGCCCCTGGCCTCCCCTCATTTGGGGAATGTCAGATATATCACAATATTGCCAGTCTGAAGCCCCAATTTAATTTCATGCTTGTTTCAACAATAAAGGGGGATATTTTAGGCGCATTTGGAGCATTACATGTCTGAACAGAAAATATTTAACCCGAATAATGCTGTTAAAATGGTCCAAAATAGATGTAAATCAGCCCAAACCAGTACTAAATATTGGTCTGTAACCATGAAACTTGGCCCAAAAATCACCTGCCACTCACTAAATCTGATTGCACAGGTTTCAGGATTACATCTGGTGTACCAGTGATGTCACATGTGTGAAATAGGGTCCAGGAAGCCGAAAATACAGCCTCAGCTGGCTGTCTCAGGATAGGCTGATATTTTCTCAGTTAAGGCAGGTTTAAGGCTGTAAACCGTATTGTGCCCCACAGGAGTCGCCACTTGAATGAATTTTAGTAGTGTGTTCCTTCAGAAATGCATATCTGGTCCAAAGTACAGGTCCAGGGAGTGTAGGTGGCGAGGATGTCATAAAATGCCAGATCAGTCAAAACCACCTCTTAAAGTTGATCAATCTTGCTGAAATTTTCACAAAAAATTCAGTTTATATCAGAGAATGAACTTGTATTGGTCTGGTCTACTCGAGGGCCATATTAGGAATTTCCATTTTCGGGGTGTGGGGGGGGCCCCTGGCCTCCCCTCATTTGGGGAATGTCAGATATATCACAATATTGCCAGTCTGAAGCCCCAATTTAATTTCATGCTTGTTTCAACAATAAAGGGGGATATTTTAGGCGCATTTGGAGCATTACATGTCTGAACAGAAAATATTTAACCCGAATAATGCTGTTAAAATGGTCCAAAATAGATGTAAATCAGCCCAAACCAGTACTAAATATTGGTCTGTAACCATGAAACTTGGCCCAAAAATCACCTGCCACTCACTAAATCTGATTGCACAGGTTTCAGGATTACATCTGGTGTACCAGTGATGTCACATGTGTGAAATAGGGTCCAGGAAGCCGAAAATACAGCCTCAGCTGGCTGTCTCAGGATAGGCTGATATTTTCTCAGTTAAGGCAGGTTTAAGGCTGTAAACCGTATTGTGCCCCACAGGAGTCGCCACTTGAATGAATTTTAGTAGTGTGTTCCTTCAGAAATGCATATCTGGTCCAAAGTACAGGTCCAGGGAGTGTAGGTGGCGAGGATGTCATAAAATGCCAGATCAGTCAAAACCACCTCTTAAAGTTGATCAATCTTGCTGAAATTTTCACAAAAAATTCAGTTTATATCAGAGAATGAACTTGTATTGGTCTGGTCTACTCGAGGGCCATATTAGGAATTTCCATTTTCGGGGTGTGGGGGGGCCCCTGGCCTCCCCTCATTTGGGGAATGTCAGATATATCACAATATTGCCAGTCTGAAGCCCCAATTTAATTTCATGCTTGTTTCAACAATAAAGGGGGATATTTTAGGCGCATTTGGAGCATTACATGTCTGAACAGAAAATATTTAACCCGAATAATGCTGTTAAAATGGTCCAAAATAGATGTAAATCAGCCCAAACCAGTACTAAATATTGGTCTGTAACCATGAAACTTGGCCCAAAAATCACCTGCCACTCACTAAATCTGATTGCACAGGTTTCAGGATTACATCTGGTGTACCAGTGATGTCACATGTGTGAAATAGGGTCCAGGAAGCCGAAAATACAGCCTCAGCTGGCTGTCTCAGGATAGGCTGATATTTTCTCAGTTAAGGCAGGTTTAAGGCTGTAAACCGTATTGTGCCCCACAGGAGTCGCCACTTGAATGAATTTTAGTAGTGTGTTCCTTCAGAAATGCATATCTGGTCCAAAGTACAGGTCCAGGGAGTGTAGGTGGCGAGGATGTCATAAAATGCCAGATCAGTCAAAACCACCTCTTAAAGTTGATCAATCTTGCTGAAATTTTCACAAAAAATTCAGTTTATATCAGAGAATGAACTTGTATTGGTCTGGTCTACTCGAGGGCCATATTAGGAATTTCCATTTTCGGGGTGTGGGGGGGGCCCCTGGCCTCCCCTCATTTGGGGAATGTCAGATATATCACAATATTGCCAGTCTGAAGCCCCAATTTAATTTCATGCTTGTTTCAACAATAAAGGGGGATATTTTAGGCGCATTTGGAGCATTACATGTCTGAACAGAAAATATTTAACCCGAATAATGCTGTTAAAATGGTCCAAAATAGATGTAAATCAGCCCAAACCAGTACTAAATATTGGTCTGTAACCATGAAACTTGGCCCAAAAATCACCTGCCACTCACTAAATCTGATTGCACAGGTTTCAGGATTACATCTGGTGTACCAGTGATGTCACATGTGTGAAATAGGGTCCAGGAAGCCGAAAATACAGCCTCAGCTGGCTGTCTCAGGATAGGCTGATATTTTCTCAGTTAAGGCAGGTTTAAGGCTGTAAACCGTATTGTGCCCCACAGGAGTCGCCACTTGAATGAATTTTAGTAGTGTGTTCCTTCAGAAATGCATATCTGGTCCAAAGTACAGGTCCAGGGAGTGTAGGTGGCGAGGATGTCATAAAATGCCAGATCAGTCAAAACCACCTCTTAAAGTTGATCAATCTTGCTGAAATTTTCACAAAAAATTCAGTTTATATCAGAGAATGAACTTGTATTGGTCTGGTCTATTCGAGGGCCATATTAGGAATTTCCATTTTCGGGGTGTGGGGGGGGCCCCTGGCCTCCCCTCATTTGGGGAATGTCAGATATATCACAATATTGCCAGTCTGAAGCCCCAATTTAATTTCATGCTTGTTTCAACAATAAAGGGGGATATTTTAGGCGCATTTGGAGCATTACATGTCTGAACAGAAAATATTTAACCCGAATAATGCTGTTAAAATGGTCCAAAATAGATGTAAATCAGCCCAAACCAGTACTAAATATTGGTCTGTAACCATGAAACTTGGCCCAAAAATCACCTGCCACTCACTAAATCTGATTGCACAGGTTTCAGGATTACATCTGGTGTACCAGTGATGTCACATGTGTGAAATAGGGTCCAGGAAGCCGAAAATACAGCCTCAGCTGGCTGTCTCAGGATAGGCTGATATTTTCTCAGTTAAGGCAGGTTTAAGGCTGTAAACCGTATTGTGCCCCACAGGAGTCGCCACTTGAATGAATTTTAGTAGTGTGTTCCTTCAGAAATGCATATCTGGTCCAAAGTACAGGTCCAGGGAGTGTAGGTGGCGAGGATGTCATAAAATGCCAGATCAGTCAAAACCACCTCTTAAAGTTGATCAATCTTGCTGAAATTTTCACAAAAAATTCAGTTTATATCAGAGAATGAACTTGTATTGGTCTGGTCTACTCGAGGGCCATATTAGGAATTTCCATTTTCGGGGTGTGGGGGGGGCCCCTGGCCTCCCCTCATTTGGGGAATGTCAGATATATCACAATATTGCCAGTCTGAAGCCCCAATTTAATTTCATGCTTGTTTCAACAATAAAGGGGGATATTTTAGGCGCATTTGGAGCATTACATGTCTGAACAGAAAATATTTAACCCGAATAATGCTGTTAAAATGGTCCAAAATAGATGTAAATCAGCCCAAACCAGTACTAAATATTGGTCTGTAACCATGAAACTTGGCCCAAAAATCACCTGCCACTCACTAAATCTGATTGCACAGGTTTCAGGATTACATCTGGTGTACCAGTGATGTCACATGTGTGAAATAGGGTCCAGGAAGCCGAAAATACAGCCTCAGCTGGCTGTCTCAGGATAGGCTGATATTTTCTCAGTTAAGGCAGGTTTAAGGCTGTAAACCGTATTGTGCCCCACAGGAGTCGCCACTTGAATGAATTTTAGTAGTGTGTTCCTTCAGAAATGCATATCTGGTCCAAAGTACAGGTCCAGGGAGTGTAGGTGGCGAGGATGTCATAAAATGCCAGATCAGTCAAAACCACCTCTTAAAGTTGATCAATCTTGCTGAAATTTTCACAAAAAATTCAGTTTATATCAGAGAATGAACTTGTATTGGTCTGGTCTACTCGAGGGCCATATTAGGAATTTCCATTTTCGGGGTGTGGGGGGGGCCCCTGGCCTCCCCTCATTTGGGGAATGTCAGATATATCACAATATTGCCAGTCTGAAGCCCCAATTTAATTTCATGCTTGTTTCAACAATAAAGGGGGATATTTTAGGCGCATTTGGAGCATTACATGTCTGAACAGAAAATATTTAACCCGAATAATGCTGTTAAAATGGTCCAAAATAGATGTAAATCAGCCCAAACCAGTACTAAATATTGGTCTGTAACCATGAAACTTGGCCCAAAAATCACCTGCCACTCACTAAATCTGATTGCACAGGTTTCAGGATTACATCTGGTGTACCAGTGATGTCACATGTGTGAAATAGGGTCCAGGAAGCCGAAAATACAGCCTCAGCTGGCTGTCTCAGGATAGGCTGATATTTTCTCAGTTAAGGCAGGTTTAAGGCTGTAAACCGTATTGTGCCCCACAGGAGTCGCCACTTGAATGAATTTTAGTAGTGTGTTCCTTCAGAAATGCATATCTGGTCCAAAGTACAGGTCCAGGGAGTGTAGGTGGCGAGGATGTCATAAAATGCCAGATCAGTCAAAACCACCTCTTAAAGTTGATCAATCTTGCTGAAATTTTCACAAAAAATTCAGTTTATATCAGAGAATGAACTTGTATTGGTCTGGTCTACTCGAGGGCCATATTAGGAATTTCCATTTTCGGGGTGTGGGGGGGGCCCCTGGCCTCCCCTCATTTGGGGAATGTCAGATATATCACAATATTGCCAGTCTGAAGCCCCAATTTAATTTCATGCTTGTTTCAACAATAAAGGGGGATATTTTAGGCGCATTTGGAGCATTACATGTCTGAACAGAAAATATTTAACCCGAATAATGCTGTTAAAATGGTCCAAAATAGATGTAAATCAGCCCAAACCAGTACTAAATATTGGTCTGTAACCATGAAACTTGGCCCAAAAATCACCTGCCACTCACTAAATCTGATTGCACAGGTTTCAGGATTACATCTGGTGTACCAGTGATGTCACATGTGTGAAATAGGGTCCAGGAAGCCGAAAATACAGCCTCAGCTGGCTGTCTCAGGATAGGCTGATATTTTCTCAGTTAAGGCAGGTTTAAGGCTGTAAACCGTATTGTGCCCCACAGGAGTCGCCACTTGAATGAATTTTAGTAGTGTGTTCCTTCAGAAATGCATATCTGGTCCAAAGTACAGGTCCAGGGAGTGTAGGTGGCGAGGATGTCATAAAATGCCAGATCAGTCAAAACCACCTCTTAAAGTTGATCAATCTTGCTGAAATTTTCACAAAAAATTCAGTTTATATCAGAGAATGAACTTGTATTGGTCTGGTCTACTCGAGGGCCATATTAGGAATTTCCATTTTCGGGGTGTGGGGGGGGCCCCTGGCCTCCCCTCATTTGGGGAATGTCAGATATATCACAATATTGCCAGTCTGAAGCCCCAATTTAATTTCATGCTTGTTTCAACAATAAAGGGGGATATTTTAGGCGCATTTGGAGCATTACATGTCTGAACAGAAAATATTTAACCCGAATAATGCTGTTAAAATGGTCCAAAATAGATGTAAATCAGCCCAAACCAGTACTAAATATTGGTCTGTAACCATGAAACTTGGCCCAAAAATCACCTGCCACTCACTAAATCTGATTGCACAGGTTTCAGGATTACATCTGGTGTACCAGTGATGTCACATGTGTGAAATAGGGTCCAGGAAGCCGAAAATACAGCCTCAGCTGGCTGTCTCAGGATAGGCTGATATTTTCTCAGTTAAGGCAGGTTTAAGGCTGTAAACCGTATTGTGCCCCACAGGAGTCGCCACTTGAATGAATTTTAGTAGTGTGTTCCTTCAGAAATGCATATCTGGTCCAAAGTACAGGTCCAGGGAGTGTAGGTGGCGAGGATGTCATAAAATGCCAGATCAGTCAAAACCACCTCTTAAAGTTGATCAATCTTGCTGAAATTTTCACAAAAAATTCAGTTTATATCAGAGAATGAACTTGTATTGGTCTGGTCTACTCGAGGGCCATATTAGGAATTTCCATTTTCGGGGTGTGGGGGGGGCCCCTGGCCTCCCCTCATTTGGGGAATGTCAGATATATCACAATATTGCCAGTCTGAAGCCCCAATTTAATTTCATGCTTGTTTCAACAATAAAGGGGGATATTTTAGGCGCATTTGGAGCATTACATGTCTGAACAGAAAATATTTAACCCGAATAATGCTGTTAAAATGGTCCAAAATAGATGTAAATCAGCCCAAACCAGTACTAAATATTGGTCTGTAACCATGAAACTTGGCCCAAAAATCACCTGCCACTCACTAAATCTGATTGCACAGGTTTCAGGATTACATCTGGTGTACCAGTGATGTCACATGTGTGAAATAGGGTCCAGGAAGCCGAAAATACAGCCTCAGCTGGCTGTCTCAGGATAGGCTGATATTTTCTCAGTTAAGGCAGGTTTAAGGCTGTAAACCGTATTGTGCCCCACAGGAGTCGCCACTTGAATGAATTTTAGTAGTGTGTTCCTTCAGAAATGCATATCTGGTCCAAAGTACAGGTCCAGGGAGTGTAGGTGGCGAGGATGTCATAAAATGCCAGATCAGTCAAAACCACCTCTTAAAGTTGATCAATCTTGCTGAAATTTTCACAAAAAATTCAGTTTATATCAGAGAATGAACTTGTATTGGTCTGGTCTACTCGAGGGCCATATTAGGAATTTCCATTTTCGGGGTGTGGGGGGGGGCCCCTGGCCTCCCCTCATTTGGGGAATGTCAGATATATCACAATATTGCCAGTCTGAAGCCCCAATTTAATTTCATGCTTGTTTCAACAATAAAGGGGGATATTTTAGGCGCATTTGGAGCATTACATGTCTGAACAGAAAATATTTAACCCGAATAATGCTGTTAAAATGGTCCAAAATAGATGTAAATCAGCCCAAACCAGTACTAAATATTGGTCTGTAACCATGAAACTTGGCCCAAAAATCACCTGCCACTCACTAAATCTGATTGCACAGGTTTCAGGATTACATCTGGTGTACCAGTGATGTCACATGTGTGAAATAGGGTCCAGGAAGCCGAAAATACAGCCTCAGCTGGCTGTCTCAGGATAGGCTGATATTTTCTCAGTTAAGGCAGGTTTAAGGCTGTAAACCGTATTGTGCCCCACAGGAGTCGCCACTTGAATGAATTTTAGTAGTGTGTTCCTTCAGAAATGCATATCTGGTCCAAAGTACAGGTCCAGGGAGTGTAGGTGGCGAGGATGTCATAAAATGCCAGATCAGTCAAAACCACCTCTTAAAGTTGATCAATCTTGCTGAAATTTTCACAAAAAATTCAGTTTATATCAGAGAATGAACTTGTATTGGTCTGGTCTACTCGAGGGCCATATTAGGAATTTCCATTTTCGGGGTGTGGGGGGGGCCCCTGGCCTCCCCTCATTTGGGGAATGTCAGATATATCACAATATTGCCAGTCTGAAGCCCCAATTTAATTTCATGCTTGTTTCAACAATAAAGGGGGATATTTTAGGCGCATTTGGAGCATTACATGTCTGAACAGAAAATATTTAACCCGAATAATGCTGTTAAAATGGTCCAAAATAGATGTAAATCAGCCCAAACCAGTACTAAATATTGGTCTGTAACCATGAAACTTGGCCCAAAAATCACCTGCCACTCACTAAATCTGATTGCACAGGTTTCAGGATTACATCTGGTGTACCAGTGATGTCACATGTGTGAAATAGGGTCCAGGAAGCCGAAAATACAGCCTCAGCTGGCTGTCTCAGGATAGGCTGATATTTTCTCAGTTAAGGCAGGTTTAAGGCTGTAAACCGTATTGTGCCCCACAGGAGTCGCCACTTGAATGAATTTTAGTAGTGTGTTCCTTCAGAAATGCATATCTGGTCCAAAGTACAGGTCCAGGGAGTGTAGGTGGCGAGGATGTCATAAAATGCCAGATCAGTCAAAACCACCTCTTAAAGTTGATCAATCTTGCTGAAATTTTCACAAAAAATTCAGTTTATATCAGAGAATGAACTTGTATTGGTCTGGTCTACTCGAGGGCCATATTAGGAATTTCCATTTTCGGGGTGTGGGGGGGCCCCTGGCCTCCCCTCATTTGGGGAATGTCAGATATATCACAATATTGCCAGTCTGAAGCCCCAATTTAATTTCATGCTTGTTTCAACAATAAAGGGGGATATTTTAGGCGCATTTGGAGCATTACATGTCTGAACAGAAAATATTTAACCCGAATAATGCTGTTAAAATGGTCCAAAATAGATGTAAATCAGCCCAAACCAGTACTAAATATTGGTCTGTAACCATGAAACTTGGCCCAAAAATCACCTGCCACTCACTAAATCTGATTGCACAGGTTTCAGGATTACATCTGGTGTACCAGTGATGTCACATGTGTGAAATAGGGTCCAGGAAGCCGAAAATACAGCCTCAGCTGGCTGTCTCAGGATAGGCTGATATTTTCTCAGTTAAGGCAGGTTTAAGGCTGTAAACCGTATTGTGCCCCACAGGAGTCGCCACTTGAATGAATTTTAGTAGTGTGTTCCTTCAGAAATGCATATCTGGTCCAAAGTACAGGTCCAGGGAGTGTAGGTGGCGAGGATGTCATAAAATGCCAGATCAGTCAAAACCACCTCTTAAAGTTGATCAATCTTGCTGAAATTTTCACAAAAAATTCAGTTTATATCAGAGAATGAACTTGTATTGGTCTGGTCTACTCGAGGGCCATATTAGGAATTTCCATTTTCGGGGTGTGGGGGGGGCCCCTGGCCTCCCCTCATTTGGGGAATGTCAGATATATCACAATATTGCCAGTCTGAAGCCCCAATTTAATTTCATGCTTGTTTCAACAATAAAGGGGGATATTTTAGGCGCATTTGGAGCATTACATGTCTGAACAGAAAATATTTAACCCGAATAATGCTGTTAAAATGGTCCAAAATAGATGTAAATCAGCCCAAACCAGTACTAAATATTGGTCTGTAACCATGAAACTTGGCCCAAAAATCACCTGCCACTCACTAAATCTGATTGCACAGGTTTCAGGATTACATCTGGTGTACCAGTGATGTCACATGTGTGAAATAGGGTCCAGGAAGCCGAAAATACAGCCTCAGCTGGCTGTCTCAGGATAGGCTGATATTTTCTCAGTTAAGGCAGGTTTAAGGCTGTAAACCGTATTGTGCCCCACAGGAGTCGCCACTTGAATGAATTTTAGTAGTGTGTTCCTTCAGAAATGCATATCTGGTCCAAAGTACAGGTCCAGGGAGTGTAGGTGGCGAGGATGTCATAAAATGCCAGATCAGTCAAAACCACCTCTTAAAGTTGATCAATCTTGCTGAAATTTTCACAAAAAATTCAGTTTATATCAGAGAATGAACTTGTATTGGTCTGGTCTACTCGAGGGCCATATTAGGAATTTCCATTTTCGGGGTGTGGGGGGGGGCCCCTGGCCTCCCCTCATTTGGGGAATGTCAGATATATCACAATATTGCCAGTCTGAAGCCCCAATTTAATTTCATGCTTGTTTCAACAATAAAGGGGGATATTTTAGGCGCATTTGGAGCATTACATGTCTGAACAGAAAATATTTAACCCGAATAATGCTGTTAAAATGGTCCAAAATAGATGTAAATCAGCCCAAACCAGTACTAAATATTGGTCTGTAACCATGAAACTTGGCCCAAAAATCACCTGCCACTCACTAAATCTGATTGCACAGGTTTCAGGATTACATCTGGTGTACCAGTGATGTCACATGTGTGAAATAGGGTCCAGGAAGCCGAAAATACAGCCTCAGCTGGCTGTCTCAGGATAGGCTGATATTTTCTCAGTTAAGGCAGGTTTAAGGCTGTAAACCGTATTGTGCCCCACAGGAGTCGCCACTTGAATGAATTTTAGTAGTGTGTTCCTTCAGAAATGCATATCTGGTCCAAAGTACAGGTCCAGGGAGTGTAGGTGGCGAGGATGTCATAAAATGCCAGATCAGTCAAAACCACCTCTTAAAGTTGATCAATCTTGCTGAAATTTTCACAAAAAATTCAGTTTATATCAGAGAATGAACTTGTATTGGTCTGGTCTACTCGAGGGCCATATTAGGAATTTCCATTTTCGGGGTGTGGGGGGGGCCCCTGGCCTCCCCTCATTTGGGGAATGTCAGATATATCACAATATTGCCAGTCTGAAGCCCCAATTTAATTTCATGCTTGTTTCAACAATAAAGGGGGATATTTTAGGCGCATTTGGAGCATTACATGTCTGAACAGAAAATATTTAACCCGAATAATGCTGTTAAAATGGTCCAAAATAGATGTAAATCAGCCCAAACCAGTACTAAATATTGGTCTGTAACCATGAAACTTGGCCCAAAAATCACCTGCCACTCACTAAATCTGATTGCACAGGTTTCAGGATTACATCTGGTGTACCAGTGATGTCACATGTGTGAAATAGGGTCCAGGAAGCCGAAAATACAGCCTCAGCTGGCTGTCTCAGGATAGGCTGATATTTTCTCAGTTAAGGCAGGTTTAAGGCTGTAAACCGTATTGTGCCCCACAGGAGTCGCCACTTGAATGAATTTTAGTAGTGTGTTCCTTCAGAAATGCATATCTGGTCCAAAGTACAGGTCCAGGGAGTGTAGGTGGCGAGGATGTCATAAAATGCCAGATCAGTCAAAACCACCTCTTAAAGTTGATCAATCTTGCTGAAATTTTCACAAAAAATTCAGTTTATATCAGAGAATGAACTTGTATTGGTCTGGTCTACTCGAGGGCCATATTAGGAATTTCCATTTTCGGGGTGTGGGGGGGGCCCCTGGCCTCCCCTCATTTGGGGAATGTCAGATATATCACAATATTGCCAGTCTGAAGCCCCAATTTAATTTCATGCTTGTTTCAACAATAAAGGGGGATATTTTAGGCGCATTTGGAGCATTACATGTCTGAACAGAAAATATTTAACCCGAATAATGCTGTTAAAATGGTCCAAAATAGATGTAAATCAGCCCAAACCAGTACTAAATATTGGTCTGTAACCATGAAACTTGGCCCAAAAATCACCTGCCACTCACTAAATCTGATTGCACAGGTTTCAGGATTACATCTGGTGTACCAGTGATGTCACATGTGTGAAATAGGGTCCAGGAAGCCGAAAATACAGCCTCAGCTGGCTGTCTCAGGATAGGCTGATATTTTCTCAGTTAAGGCAGGTTTAAGGCTGTAAACCGTATTGTGCCCCACAGGAGTCGCCACTTGAATGAATTTTAGTAGTGTGTTCCTTCAGAAATGCATATCTGGTCCAAAGTACAGGTCCAGGGAGTGTAGGTGGCGAGGATGTCATAAAATGCCAGATCAGTCAAAACCACCTCTTAAAGTTGATCAATCTTGCTGAAATTTTCACAAAAAATTCAGTTTATATCAGAGAATGAACTTGTATTGGTCTGGTCTACTCGAGGGCCATATTAGGAATTTCCATTTTCGGGGTGTGGGGGGGGCCCCTGGCCTCCCCTCATTTGGGGAATGTCAGATATATCACAATATTGCCAGTCTGAAGCCCCAATTTAATTTCATGCTTGTTTCAACAATAAAGGGGGATATTTTAGGCGCATTTGGAGCATTACATGTCTGAACAGAAAATATTTAACCCGAATAATGCTGTTAAAATGGTCCAAAATAGATGTAAATCAGCCCAAACCAGTACTAAATATTGGTCTGTAACCATGAAACTTGGCCCAAAAATCACCTGCCACTCACTAAATCTGATTGCACAGGTTTCAGGATTACATCTGGTGTACCAGTGATGTCACATGTGTGAAATAGGGTCCAGGAAGCCGAAAATACAGCCTCAGCTGGCTGTCTCAGGATAGGCTGATATTTTCTCAGTTAAGGCAGGTTTAAGGCTGTAAACCGTATTGTGCCCCACAGGAGTCGCCACTTGAATGAATTTTAGTAGTGTGTTCCTTCAGAAATGCATATCTGGTCCAAAGTACAGGTCCAGGGAGTGTAGGTGGCGAGGATGTCATAAAATGCCAGATCAGTCAAAACCACCTCTTAAAGTTGATCAATCTTGCTGAAATTTTCACAAAAAATTCAGTTTATATCAGAGAATGAACTTGTATTGGTCTGGTCTACTCGAGGGCCATATTAGGAATTTCCATTTTCGGGGTGTGGGGGGGGCCCCTGGCCTCCCCTCATTTGGGGAATGTCAGATATATCACAATATTGCCAGTCTGAAGCCCCAATTTAATTTCATGCTTGTTTCAACAATAAAGGGGGATATTTTAGGCGCATTTGGAGCATTACATGTCTGAACAGAAAATATTTAACCCGAATAATGCTGTTAAAATGGTCCAAAATAGATGTAAATCAGCCCAAACCAGTACTAAATATTGGTCTGTAACCATGAAACTTGGCCCAAAAATCACCTGCCACTCACTAAATCTGATTGCACAGGTTTCAGGATTACATCTGGTGTACCAGTGATGTCACATGTGTGAAATAGGGTCCAGGAAGCCGAAAATACAGCCTCAGCTGGCTGTCTCAGGATAGGCTGATATTTTCTCAGTTAAGGCAGGTTTAAGGCTGTAAACCGTATTGTGCCCCACAGGAGTCGCCACTTGAATGAATTTTAGTAGTGTGTTCCTTCAGAAATGCATATCTGGTCCAAAGTACAGGTCCAGGGAGTGTAGGTGGCGAGGATGTCATAAAATGCCAGATCAGTCAAAACCACCTCTTAAAGTTGATCAATCTTGCTGAAATTTTCACAAAAAATTCAGTTTATATCAGAGAATGAACTTGTATTGGTCTGGTCTACTCGAGGGCCATATTAGGAATTTCCATTTTCGGGGTGTGGGGGGGCCCCTGGCCTCCCCTCATTTGGGGAATGTCAGATATATCACAATATTGCCAGTCTGAAGCCCCAATTTAATTTCATGCTTGTTTCAACAATAAAGGGGGATATTTTAGGCGCATTTGGAGCATTACATGTCTGAACAGAAAATATTTAACCCGAATAATGCTGTTAAAATGGTCCAAAATAGATGTAAATCAGCCCAAACCAGTACTAAATATTGGTCTGTAACCATGAAACTTGGCCCAAAAATCACCTGCCACTCACTAAATCTGATTGCACAGGTTTCAGGATTACATCTGGTGTACCAGTGATGTCACATGTGTGAAATAGGGTCCAGGAAGCCGAAAATACAGCCTCAGCTGGCTGTCTCAGGATAGGCTGATATTTTCTCAGTTAAGGCAGGTTTAAGGCTGTAAACCGTATTGTGCCCCACAGGAGTCGCCACTTGAATGAATTTTAGTAGTGTGTTCCTTCAGAAATGCATATCTGGTCCAAAGTACAGGTCCAGGGAGTGTAGGTGGCGAGGATGTCATAAAATGCCAGATCAGTCAAAACCACCTCTTAAAGTTGATCAATCTTGCTGAAATTTTCACAAAAAATTCAGTTTATATCAGAGAATGAACTTGTATTGGTCTGGTCTACTCGAGGGCCATATTAGGAATTTCCATTTTCGGGGTGGGGGGGGGGCCCCTGGCCTCCCCTCATTTGGGGAATGTCAGATATATCACAATATTGCCAGTCTGAAGCCCCAATTTAATTTCATGCTTGTTTCAACAATAAAGGGGGATATTTTAGGCGCATTTGGAGCATTACATGTCTGAACAGAAAATATTTAACCCGAATAATGCTGTTAAAATGGTCCAAAATAGATGTAAATCAGCCCAAACCAGTACTAAATATTGGTCTGTAACCATGAAACTTGGCCCAAAAATCACCTGCCACTCACTAAATCTGATTGCACAGGTTTCAGGATTACATCTGGTGTACCAGTGATGTCACATGTGTGAAATAGGGTCCAGGAAGCCGAAAATACAGCCTCAGCTGGCTGTCTCAGGATAGGCTGATATTTTCTCAGTTAAGGCAGGTTTAAGGCTGTAAACCGTATTGTGCCCCACAGGAGTCGCCACTTGAATGAATTTTAGTAGTGTGTTCCTTCAGAAATGCATATCTGGTCCAAAGTACAGGTCCAGGGAGTGTAGGTGGCGAGGATGTCATAAAATGCCAGATCAGTCAAAACCACCTCTTAAAGTTGATCAATCTTGCTGAAATTTTCACAAAAAATTCAGTTTATATCAGAGAATGAACTTGTATTGGTCTGGTCTACTCGAGGGCCATATTAGGAATTTCCATTTTCGGGGTGTGGGGGGGCCCCTGGCCTCCCCTCATTTGGGGAATGTCAGATATATCACAATATTGCCAGTCTGAAGCCCCAATTTAATTTCATGCTTGTTTCAACAATAAAGGGGGATATTTTAGGCGCATTTGGAGCATTACATGTCTGAACAGAAAATATTTAACCCGAATAATGCTGTTAAAATGGTCCAAAATAGATGTAAATCAGCCCAAACCAGTACTAAATATTGGTCTGTAACCATGAAACTTGGCCCAAAAATCACCTGCCACTCACTAAATCTGATTGCACAGGTTTCAGGATTACATCTGGTGTACCAGTGATGTCACATGTGTGAAATAGGGTCCAGGAAGCCGAAAATACAGCCTCAGCTGGCTGTCTCAGGATAGGCTGATATTTTCTCAGTTAAGGCAGGTTTAAGGCTGTAAACCGTATTGTGCCCCACAGGAGTCGCCACTTGAATGAATTTTAGTAGTGTGTTCCTTCAGAAATGCATATCTGGTCCAAAGTACAGGTCCAGGGAGTGTAGGTGGCGAGGATGTCATAAAATGCCAGATCAGTCAAAACCACCTCTTAAAGTTGATCAATCTTGCTGAAATTTTCACAAAAAATTCAGTTTATATCAGAGAATGAACTTGTATTGGTCTGGTCTACTCGAGGGCCATATTAGGAATTTCCATTTTCGGGGTGTGGGGGGGCCCCTGGCCTCCCCTCATTTGGGGAATGTCAGATATATCACAATATTGCCAGTCTGAAGCCCCAATTTAATTTCATGCTTGTTTCAACAATAAAGGGGGATATTTTAGGCGCATTTGGAGCATTACATGTCTGAACAGAAAATATTTAACCCGAATAATGCTGTTAAAATGGTCCAAAATAGATGTAAATCAGCCCAAACCAGTACTAAATATTGGTCTGTAACCATGAAACTTGGCCCAAAAATCACCTGCCACTCACTAAATCTGATTGCACAGGTTTCAGGATTACATCTGGTGTACCAGTGATGTCACATGTGTGAAATAGGGTCCAGGAAGCCGAAAATACAGCCTCAGCTGGCTGTCTCAGGATAGGCTGATATTTTCTCAGTTAAGGCAGGTTTAAGGCTGTAAACCGTATTGTGCCCCACAGGAGTCGCCACTTGAATGAATTTTAGTAGTGTGTTCCTTGAAATGCATATCTGGTCCAAAGTACAGGTCCAGGGAGTGTAGGTGGCGAGGATGTCATAAAATGCCAGATCAGTCAAAACCACCTCTTAAAGTTGATCAATCTTGCTGAAATTTTCACAAAAAATTCAGTTTATATCAGAGAATGAACTTGTATTGGTCTGGTCTACTCGAGGGCCATATTAGGAATTTCCATTTTCGGGGTGTGGGGGGGCCCCTGGCCTCCCCTCATTTGGGGAATGTCAGATATATCACAATATTGCCAGTCTGAAGCCCCAATTTAATTTCATGCTTGTTTCAACAATAAAGGGGGATATTTTAGGCGCATTTGGAGCATTACATGTCTGAACAGAAAATATTTAACCCGAATAATGCTGTTAAAATGGTCCAAAATAGATGTAAATCAGCCCAAACCAGTACTAAATATTGGTCTGTAACCATGAAACTTGGCCCAAAAATCACCTGCCACTCACTAAATCTGATTGCACAGGTTTCAGGATTACATCTGGTGTACCAGTGATGTCACATGTGTGAAATAGGGTCCAGGAAGCCGAAAATACAGCCTCAGCTGGCTGTCTCAGGATAGGCTGATATTTTCTCAGTTAAGGCAGGTTTAAGGCTGTAAACCGTATTGTGCCCCACAGGAGTCGCCACTTGAATGAATTTTAGTAGTGTGTTCCTTCAGAAATGCATATCTGGTCCAAAGTACAGGTCCAGGGAGTGTAGGTGGCGAGGATGTCATAAAATGCCAGATCAGTCAAAACCACCTCTTAAAGTTGATCAATCTTGCTGAAATTTTCACAAAAAATTCAGTTTATATCAGAGAATGAACTTGTATTGGTCTGGTCTACTCGAGGGCCATATTAGGAATTTCCATTTTCGGGGTGTGGGGGGGCCCCTGGCCTCCCCTCATTTGGGGAATGTCAGATATATCACAATATTGCCAGTCTGAAGCCCCAATTTAATTTCATGCTTGTTTCAACAATAAAGGGGGATATTTTAGGCGCATTTGGAGCATTACATGTCTGAACAGAAAATATTTAACCCGAATAATGCTGTTAAAATGGTCCAAAATAGATGTAAATCAGCCCAAACCAGTACTAAATATTGGTCTGTAACCATGAAACTTGGCCCAAAAATCACCTGCCACTCACTAAATCTGATTGCACAGGTTTCAGGATTACATCTGGTGTACCAGTGATGTCACATGTGTGAAATAGGGTCCAGGAAGCCGAAAATACAGCCTCAGCTGGCTGTCTCAGGATAGGCTGATATTTTCTCAGTTAAGGCAGGTTTAAGGCTGTAAACCGTATTGTGCCCCACAGGAGTCGCCACTTGAATGAATTTTAGTAGTGTGTTCCTTCAGAAATGCATATCTGGTCCAAAGTACAGGTCCAGGGAGTGTAGGTGGCGAGGATGTCATAAAATGCCAGATCAGTCAAAACCACCTCTTAAAGTTGATCAATCTTGCTGAAATTTTCACAAAAAATTCAGTTTATATCAGAGAATGAACTTGTATTGGTCTGGTCTACTCGAGGGCCATATTAGGAATTTCCATTTTCGGGGTGTGGGGGGGCCCCTGGCCTCCCCTCATTTGGGGAATGTCAGATATATCACAATATTGCCAGTCTGAAGCCCCAATTTAATTTCATGCTTGTTTCAACAATAAAGGGGGATATTTTAGGCGCATTTGGAGCATTACATGTCTGAACAGAAAATATTTAACCCGAATAATGCTGTTAAAATGGTCCAAAATAGATGTAAATCAGCCCAAACCAGTACTAAATATTGGTCTGTAACCATGAAACTTGGCCCAAAAATCACCTGCCACTCACTAAATCTGATTGCACAGGTTTCAGGATTACATCTGGTGTACCAGTGATGTCACATGTGTGAAATAGGGTCCAGGAAGCCGAAAATACAGCCTCAGCTGGCTGTCTCAGGATAGGCTGATATTTTCTCAGTTAAGGCAGGTTTAAGGCTGTAAACCGTATTGTGCCCCACAGGAGTCGCCACTTGAATGAATTTTAGTAGTGTGTTCCTTCAGAAATGCATATCTGGTCCAAAGTACAGGTCCAGGGAGTGTAGGTGGCGAGGATGTCATAAAATGCCAGATCAGTCAAAACCACCTCTTAAAGTTGATCAATCTTGCTGAAATTTTCACAAAAAATTCAGTTTATATCAGAGAATGAACTTGTATTGGTCTGGTCTACTCGAGGGCCATATTAGGAATTTCCATTTTCGGGGTGTGGGGGGGCCCCTGGCCTCCCCTCATTTGGGGAATGTCAGATATATCACAATATTGCCAGTCTGAAGCCCCAATTTAATTTCATGCTTGTTTCAACAATAAAGGGGGATATTTTAGGCGCATTTGGAGCATTACATGTCTGAACAGAAAATATTTAACCCGAATAATGCTGTTAAAATGGTCCAAAATAGATGTAAATCAGCCCAAACCAGTACTAAATATTGGTCTGTAACCATGAAACTTGGCCCAAAAATCACCTGCCACTCACTAAATCTGATTGCACAGGTTTCAGGATTACATCTGGTGTACCAGTGATGTCACATGTGTGAAATAGGGTCCAGGAAGCCGAAAATACAGCCTCAGCTGGCTGTCTCAGGATAGGCTGATATTTTCTCAGTTAAGGCAGGTTTAAGGCTGTAAACCGTATTGTGCCCCACAGGAGTCGCCACTTGAATGAATTTTAGTAGTGTGTTCCTTCAGAAATGCATATCTGGTCCAAAGTACAGGTCCAGGGAGTGTAGGTGGCGAGGATGTCATAAAATGCCAGATCAGTCAAAACCACCTCTTAAAGTTGATCAATCTTGCTGAAATTTTCACAAAAAATTCAGTTTATATCAGAGAATGAACTTGTATTGGTCTGGTCTACTCGAGGGCCATATTAGGAATTTCCATTTTCGGGGTGTGGGGGGCCCCTGGCCTCCCCTCATTTGGGGAATGTCAGATATATCACAATATTGCCAGTCTGAAGCCCCAATTTAATTTCATGCTTGTTTCAACAATAAAGGGGGATATTTTAGGCGCATTTGGAGCATTACATGTCTGAACAGAAAATATTTAACCCGAATAATGCTGTTAAAATGGTCCAAAATAGATGTAAATCAGCCCAAACCAGTACTAAATATTGGTCTGTAACCATGAAACTTGGCCCAAAAATCACCTGCCACTCACTAAATCTGATTGCACAGGTTTCAGGATTACATCTGGTGTACCAGTGATGTCACATGTGTGAAATAGGGTCCAGGAAGCCGAAAATACAGCCTCAGCTGGCTGTCTCAGGATAGGCTGATATTTTCTCAGTTAAGGCAGGTTTAAGGCTGTAAACCGTATTGTGCCCCACAGGAGTCGCCACTTGAATGAATTTTAGTAGTGTGTTCCTTCAGAAATGCATATCTGGTCCAAAGTACAGGTCCAGGGAGTGTAGGTGGCGAGGATGTCATAAAATGCCAGATCAGTCAAAACCACCTCTTAAAGTTGATCAATCTTGCTGAAATTTTCACAAAAAATTCAGTTTATATCAGAGAATGAACTTGTATTGGTCTGGTCTACTCGAGGGCCATATTAGGAATTTCCATTTTCGGGGTGTGGGGGGGCCCCTGGCCTCCCCTCATTTGGGGAATGTCAGATATATCACAATATTGCCAGTCTGAAGCCCCAATTTAATTTCATGCTTGTTTCAACAATAAAGGGGGATATTTTAGGCGCATTTGGAGCATTACATGTCTGAACAGAAAATATTTAACCCGAATAATGCTGTTAAAATGGTCCAAAATAGATGTAAATCAGCCCAAACCAGTACTAAATATTGGTCTGTAACCATGAAACTTGGCCCAAAAATCACCTGCCACTCACTAAATCTGATTGCACAGGTTTCAGGATTACATCTGGTGTACCAGTGATGTCACATGTGTGAAATAGGGTCCAGGAAGCCGAAAATACAGCCTCAGCTGGCTGTCTCAGGATAGGCTGATATTTTCTCAGTTAAGGCAGGTTTAAGGCTGTAAACCGTATTGTGCCCCACAGGAGTCGCCACTTGAATGAATTTTAGTAGTGTGTTCCTTCAGAAATGCATATCTGGTCCAAAGTACAGGTCCAGGGAGTGTAGGTGGCGAGGATGTCATAAAATGCCAGATCAGTCAAAACCACCTCTTAAAGTTGATCAATCTTGCTGAAATTTTCACAAAAAATTCAGTTTATATCAGAGAATGAACTTGTATTGGTCTGGTCTACTCGAGGGCCATATTAGGAATTTCCATTTTCGGGGTGTGGGGGGGCCCCTGGCCTCCCCTCATTTGGGGAATGTCAGATATATCACAATATTGCCAGTCTGAAGCCCCAATTTAATTTCATGCTTGTTTCAACAATAAAGGGGGATATTTTAGGCGCATTTGGAGCATTACATGTCTGAACAGAAAATATTTAACCCGAATAATGCTGTTAAAATGGTCCAAAATAGATGTAAATCAGCCCAAACCAGTACTAAATATTGGTCTGTAACCATGAAACTTGGCCCAAAAATCACCTGCCACTCACTAAATCTGATTGCACAGGTTTCAGGATTACATCTGGTGTACCAGTGATGTCACATGTGTGAAATAGGGTCCAGGAAGCCGAAAATACAGCCTCAGCTGGCTGTCTCAGGATAGGCTGATATTTTCTCAGTTAAGGCAGGTTTAAGGCTGTAAACCGTATTGTGCCCCACAGGAGTCGCCACTTGAATGAATTTTAGTAGTGTGTTCCTTCAGAAATGCATATCTGGTCCAAAGTACAGGTCCAGGGAGTGTAGGTGGCGAGGATGTCATAAAATGCCAGATCAGTCAAAACCACCTCTTAAAGTTGATCAATCTTGCTGAAATTTTCACAAAAAATTCAGTTTATATCAGAGAATGAACTTGTATTGGTCTGGTCTACTCGAGGGCCATATTAGGAATTTCCATTTTCGGGGTGTGGGGGGGCCCCTGGCCTCCCCTCATTTGGGGAATGTCAGATATATCACAATATTGCCAGTCTGAAGCCCCAATTTAATTTCATGCTTGTTTCAACAATAAAGGGGGATATTTTAGGCGCATTTGGAGCATTACATGTCTGAACAGAAAATATTTAACCCGAATAATGCTGTTAAAATGGTCCAAAATAGATGTAAATCAGCCCAAACCAGTACTAAATATTGGTCTGTAACCATGAAACTTGGCCCAAAAATCACCTGCCACTCACTAAATCTGATTGCACAGGTTTCAGGATTACATCTGGTGTACCAGTGATGTCACATGTGTGAAATAGGGTCCAGGAAGCCGAAAATACAGCCTCAGCTGGCTGTCTCAGGATAGGCTGATATTTTCTCAGTTAAGGCAGGTTTAAGGCTGTAAACCGTATTGTGCCCCACAGGAGTCGCCACTTGAATGAATTTTAGTAGTGTGTTCCTTCAGAAATGCATATCTGGTCCAAAGTACAGGTCCAGGGAGTGTAGGTGGCGAGGATGTCATAAAATGCCAGATCAGTCAAAACCACCTCTTAAAGTTGATCAATCTTGCTGAAATTTTCACAAAAAATTCAGTTTATATCAGAGAATGAACTTGTATTGGTCTGGTCTACTCGAGGGCCATATTAGGAATTTCCATTTTCGGGGTGTGGGGGGGCCCCTGGCCTCCCCTCATTTGGGGAATGTCAGATATATCACAATATTGCCAGTCTGAAGCCCCAATTTAATTTCATGCTTGTTTCAACAATAAAGGGGGATATTTTAGGCGCATTTGGAGCATTACATGTCTGAACAGAAAATATTTAACCCGAATAATGCTGTTAAAATGGTCCAAAATAGATGTAAATCAGCCCAAACCAGTACTAAATATTGGTCTGTAACCATGAAACTTGGCCCAAAAATCACCTGCCACTCACTAAATCTGATTGCACAGGTTTCAGGATTACATCTGGTGTACCAGTGATGTCACATGTGTGAAATAGGGTCCAGGAAGCCGAAAATACAGCCTCAGCTGGCTGTCTCAGGATAGGCTGATATTTTCTCAGTTAAGGCAGGTTTAAGGCTGTAAACCGTATTGTGCCCCACAGGAGTCGCCACTTGAATGAATTTTAGTAGTGTGTTCCTTCAGAAATGCATATCTGGTCCAAAGTACAGGTCCAGGGAGTGTAGGTGGCGAGGATGTCATAAAATGCCAGATCAGTCAAAACCACCTCTTAAAGTTGATCAATCTTGCTGAAATTTTCACAAAAAATTCAGTTTATATCAGAGAATGAACTTGTATTGGTCTGGTCTACTCGAGGGCCATATTAGGAATTTCCATTTTCGGGGTGTGGGGGGGCCCCTGGCCTCCCCTCATTTGGGGAATGTCAGATATATCACAATATTGCCAGTCTGAAGCCCCAATTTAATTTCATGCTTGTTTCAACAATAAAGGGGGATATTTTAGGCGCATTTGGAGCATTACATGTCTGAACAGAAAATATTTAACCCGAATAATGCTGTTAAAATGGTCCAAAATAGATGTAAATCAGCCCAAACCAGTACTAAATATTGGTCTGTAACCATGAAACTTGGCCCAAAAATCACCTGCCACTCACTAAATCTGATTGCACAGGTTTCAGGATTACATCTGGTGTACCAGTGATGTCACATGTGTGAAATAGGGTCCAGGAAGCCGAAAATACAGCCTCAGCTGGCTGTCTCAGGATAGGCTGATATTTTCTCAGTTAAGGCAGGTTTAAGGCTGTAAACCGTATTGTGCCCCACAGGAGTCGCCACTTGAATGAATTTTAGTAGTGTGTTCCTTCAGAAATGCATATCTGGTCCAAAGTACAGGTCCAGGGAGTGTAGGTGGCGAGGATGTCATAAAATGCCAGATCAGTCAAAACCACCTCTTAAAGTTGATCAATCTTGCTGAAATTTTCACAAAAAATTCAGTTTATATCAGAGAATGAACTTGTATTGGTCTGGTCTACTCGAGGGCCATATTAGGAATTTCCATTTTCGGGGTGTGGGGGGGCCCCTGGCCTCCCCTCATTTGGGGAATGTCAGATATATCACAATATTGCCAGTCTGAAGCCCCAATTTAATTTCATGCTTGTTTCAACAATAAAGGGGGATATTTTAGGCGCATTTGGAGCATTACATGTCTGAACAGAAAATATTTAACCCGAATAATGCTGTTAAAATGGTCCAAAATAGATGTAAATCAGCCCAAACCAGTACTAAATATTGGTCTGTAACCATGAAACTTGGCCCAAAAATCACCTGCCACTCACTAAATCTGATTGCACAGGTTTCAGGATTACATCTGGTGTACCAGTGATGTCACATGTGTGAAATAGGGTCCAGGAAGCCGAAAATACAGCCTCAGCTGGCTGTCTCAGGATAGGCTGATATTTTCTCAGTTAAGGCAGGTTTAAGGCTGTAAACCGTATTGTGCCCCACAGGAGTCGCCACTTGAATGAATTTTAGTAGTGTGTTCCTTCAGAAATGCATATCTGGTCCAAAGTACAGGTCCAGGGAGTGTAGGTGGCGAGGATGTCATAAAATGCCAGATCAGTCAAAACCACCTCTTAAAGTTGATCAATCTTGCTGAAATTTTCACAAAAAATTCAGTTTATATCAGAGAATGAACTTGTATTGGTCTGGTCTACTCGAGGGCCATATTAGGAATTTCCATTTTCGGGGTGTGGGGGGGCCCCTGGCCTCCCCTCATTTGGGGAATGTCAGATATATCACAATATTGCCAGTCTGAAGCCCCAATTTAATTTCATGCTTGTTTCAACAATAAAGGGGGATATTTTAGGCGCATTTGGAGCATTACATGTCTGAACAGAAAATATTTAACCCGAATAATGCTGTTAAAATGGTCCAAAATAGATGTAAATCAGCCCAAACCAGTACTAAATATTGGTCTGTAACCATGAAACTTGGCCCAAAAATCACCTGCCACTCACTAAATCTGATTGCACAGGTTTCAGGATTACATCTGGTGTACCAGTGATGTCACATGTGTGAAATAGGGTCCAGGAAGCCGAAAATACAGCCTCAGCTGGCTGTCTCAGGATAGGCTGATATTTTCTCAGTTAAGGCAGGTTTAAGGCTGTAAACCGTATTGTGCCCCACAGGAGTCGCCACTTGAATGAATTTTAGTAGTGTGTTCCTTCAGAAATGCATATCTGGTCCAAAGTACAGGTCCAGGGAGTGTAGGTGGCGAGGATGTCATAAAATGCCAGATCAGTCAAAACCACCTCTTAAAGTTGATCAATCTTGCTGAAATTTTCACAAAAAATTCAGTTTATATCAGAGAATGAACTTGTATTGGTCTGGTCTACTCGAGGGCCATATTAGGAATTTCCATTTTCGGGGTGTGGGGGGGCCCCTGGCCTCCCCTCATTTGGGGAATGTCAGATATATCACAATATTGCCAGTCTGAAGCCCCAATTTAATTTCATGCTTGTTTCAACAATAAAGGGGGATATTTTAGGCGCATTTGGAGCATTACATGTCTGAACAGAAAATATTTAACCCGAATAATGCTGTTAAAATGGTCCAAAATAGATGTAAATCAGCCCAAACCAGTACTAAATATTGGTCTGTAACCATGAAACTTGGCCCAAAAATCACCTGCCACTCACTAAATCTGATTGCACAGGTTTCAGGATTACATCTGGTGTACCAGTGATGTCACATGTGTGAAATAGGGTCCAGGAAGCCGAAAATACAGCCTCAGCTGGCTGTCTCAGGATAGGCTGATATTTTCTCAGTTAAGGCAGGTTTAAGGCTGTAAACCGTATTGTGCCCCACAGGAGTCGCCACTTGAATGAATTTTAGTAGTGTGTTCCTTCAGAAATGCATATCTGGTCCAAAGTACAGGTCCAGGGAGTGTAGGTGGCGAGGATGTCATAAAATGCCAGATCAGTCAAAACCACCTCTTAAAGTTGATCAATCTTGCTGAAATTTTCACAAAAAATTCAGTTTATATCAGAGAATGAACTTGTATTGGTCTGGTCTACTCGAGGGCCATATTAGGAATTTCCATTTTCGGGGTGTGGGGGGGCCCCTGGCCTCCCCTCATTTGGGGAATGTCAGATATATCACAATATTGCCAGTCTGAAGCCCCAATTTAATTTCATGCTTGTTTCAACAATAAAGGGGGATATTTTAGGCGCATTTGGAGCATTACATGTCTGAACAGAAAATATTTAACCCGAATAATGCTGTTAAAATGGTCCAAAATAGATGTAAATCAGCCCAAACCAGTACTAAATATTGGTCTGTAACCATGAAACTTGGCCCAAAAATCACCTGCCACTCACTAAATCTGATTGCACAGGTTTCAGGATTACATCTGGTGTACCAGTGATGTCACATGTGTGAAATAGGGTCCAGGAAGCCGAAAATACAGCCTCAGCTGGCTGTCTCAGGATAGGCTGATATTTTCTCAGTTAAGGCAGGTTTAAGGCTGTAAACCGTATTGTGCCCCACAGGAGTCGCCACTTGAATGAATTTTAGTAGTGTGTTCCTTCAGAAATGCATATCTGGTCCAAAGTACAGGTCCAGGGAGTGTAGGTGGCGAGGATGTCATAAAATGCCAGATCAGTCAAAACCACCTCTTAAAGTTGATCAATCTTGCTGAAATTTTCACAAAAAATTCAGTTTATATCAGAGAATGAACTTGTATTGGTCTGGTCTACTCGAGGGCCATATTAGGAATTTCCATTTTCGGGGTGTGGGGGGGCCCCTGGCCTCCCCTCATTTGGGGAATGTCAGATATATCACAATATTGCCAGTCTGAAGCCCCAATTTAATTTCATGCTTGTTTCAACAATAAAGGGGGATATTTTAGGCGCATTTGGAGCATTACATGTCTGAACAGAAAATATTTAACCCGAATAATGCTGTTAAAATGGTCCAAAATAGATGTAAATCAGCCCAAACCAGTACTAAATATTGGTCTGTAACCATGAAACTTGGCCCAAAAATCACCTGCCACTCACTAAATCTGATTGCACAGGTTTCAGGATTACATCTGGTGTACCAGTGATGTCACATGTGTGAAATAGGGTCCAGGAAGCCGAAAATACAGCCTCAGCTGGCTGTCTCAGGATAGGCTGATATTTTCTCAGTTAAGGCAGGTTTAAGGCTGTAAACCGTATTGTGCCCCACAGGAGTCGCCACTTGAATGAATTTTAGTAGTGTGTTCCTTCAGAAATGCATATCTGGTCCAAAGTACAGGTCCAGGGAGTGTAGGTGGCGAGGATGTCATAAAATGCCAGATCAGTCAAAACCACCTCTTAAAGTTGATCAATCTTGCTGAAATTTTCACAAAAAATTCAGTTTATATCAGAGAATGAACTTGTATTGGTCTGGTCTACTCGAGGGCCATATTAGGAATTTCCATTTTCGGGGTGTGGGGGGGCCCCTGGCCTCCCCTCATTTGGGGAATGTCAGATATATCACAATATTGCCAGTCTGAAGCCCCAATTTAATTTCATGCTTGTTTCAACAATAAAGGGGGATATTTTAGGCGCATTTGGAGCATTACATGTCTGAACAGAAAATATTTAACCCGAATAATGCTGTTAAAATGGTCCAAAATAGATGTAAATCAGCCCAAACCAGTACTAAATATTGGTCTGTAACCATGAAACTTGGCCCAAAAATCACCTGCCACTCACTAAATCTGATTGCACAGGTTTCAGGATTACATCTGGTGTACCAGTGATGTCACATGTGTGAAATAGGGTCCAGGAAGCCGAAAATACAGCCTCAGCTGGCTGTCTCAGGATAGGCTGATATTTTCTCAGTTAAGGCAGGTTTAAGGCTGTAAACCGTATTGTGCCCCACAGGAGTCGCCACTTGAATGAATTTTAGTAGTGTGTTCCTTCAGAAATGCATATCTGGTCCAAAGTACAGGTCCAGGGAGTGTAGGTGGCGAGGATGTCATAAAATGCCAGATCAGTCAAAACCACCTCTTAAAGTTGATCAATCTTGCTGAAATTTTCACAAAAAATTCAGTTTATATCAGAGAATGAACTTGTATTGGTCTGGTCTACTCGAGGGCCATATTAGGAATTTCCATTTTCGGGGTGTGGGGGGGCCCCTGGCCTCCCCTCATTTGGGGAATGTCAGATATATCACAATATTGCCAGTCTGAAGCCCCAATTTAATTTCATGCTTGTTTCAACAATAAAGGGGGATATTTTAGGCGCATTTGGAGCATTACATGTCTGAACAGAAAATATTTAACCCGAATAATGCTGTTAAAATGGTCCAAAATAGATGTAAATCAGCCCAAACCAGTACTAAATATTGGTCTGTAACCATGAAACTTGGCCCAAAAATCACCTGCCACTCACTAAATCTGATTGCACAGGTTTCAGGATTACATCTGGTGTACCAGTGATGTCACATGTGTGAAATAGGGTCCAGGAAGCCGAAAATACAGCCTCAGCTGGCTGTCTCAGGATAGGCTGATATTTTCTCAGTTAAGGCAGGTTTAAGGCTGTAAACCGTATTGTGCCCCACAGGAGTCGCCACTTGAATGAATTTTAGTAGTGTGTTCCTTCAGAAATGCATATCTGGTCCAAAGTACAGGTCCAGGGAGTGTAGGTGGCGAGGATGTCATAAAATGCCAGATCAGTCAAAACCACCTCTTAAAGTTGATCAATCTTGCTGAAATTTTCACAAAAAATTCAGTTTATATCAGAGAATGAACTTGTATTGGTCTGGTCTACTCGAGGGCCATATTAGGAATTTCCATTTTCGGGGTGTGGGGGGGCCCCTGGCCTCCCCTCATTTGGGGAATGTCAGATATATCACAATATTGCCAGTCTGAAGCCCCAATTTAATTTCATGCTTGTTTCAACAATAAAGGGGGATATTTTAGGCGCATTTGGAGCATTACATGTCTGAACAGAAAATATTTAACCCGAATAATGCTGTTAAAATGGTCCAAAATAGATGTAAATCAGCCCAAACCAGTACTAAATATTGGTCTGTAACCATGAAACTTGGCCCAAAAATCACCTGCCACTCACTAAATCTGATTGCACAGGTTTCAGGATTACATCTGGTGTACCAGTGATGTCACATGTGTGAAATAGGGTCCAGGAAGCCGAAAATACAGCCTCAGCTGGCTGTCTCAGGATAGGCTGATATTTTCTCAGTTAAGGCAGGTTTAAGGCTGTAAACCGTATTGTGCCCCACAGGAGTCGCCACTTGAATGAATTTTAGTAGTGTGTTCCTTCAGAAATGCATATCTGGTCCAAAGTACAGGTCCAGGGAGTGTAGGTGGCGAGGATGTCATAAAATGCCAGATCAGTCAAAACCACCTCTTAAAGTTGATCAATCTTGCTGAAATTTTCACAAAAAATTCAGTTTATATCAGAGAATGAACTTGTATTGGTCTGGTCTACTCGAGGGCCATATTAGGAATTTCCATTTTCGGGGTGTGGGGGGGCCCCTGGCCTCCCCTCATTTGGGGAATGTCAGATATATCACAATATTGCCAGTCTGAAGCCCCAATTTAATTTCATGCTTGTTTCAACAATAAAGGGGGATATTTTAGGCGCATTTGGAGCATTACATGTCTGAACAGAAAATATTTAACCCGAATAATGCTGTTAAAATGGTCCAAAATAGATGTAAATCAGCCCAAACCAGTACTAAATATTGGTCTGTAACCATGAAACTTGGCCCAAAAATCACCTGCCACTCACTAAATCTGATTGCACAGGTTTCAGGATTACATCTGGTGTACCAGTGATGTCACATGTGTGAAATAGGGTCCAGGAAGCCGAAAATACAGCCTCAGCTGGCTGTCTCAGGATAGGCTGATATTTTCTCAGTTAAGGCAGGTTTAAGGCTGTAAACCGTATTGTGCCCCACAGGAGTCGCCACTTGAATGAATTTTAGTAGTGTGTTCCTTCAGAAATGCATATCTGGTCCAAAGTACAGGTCCAGGGAGTGTAGGTGGCGAGGATGTCATAAAATGCCAGATCAGTCAAAACCACCTCTTAAAGTTGATCAATCTTGCTGAAATTTTCACAAAAAATTCAGTTTTATCAGAGAATGAACTTGTATTGGTCTGGTCTACTCGAGGGCCATATTAGGAATTTCCATTTTCGGGGTGTGGGGGGGCCCCTGGCCTCCCCTCATTTGGGGAATGTCAGATATATCACAATATTGCCAGTCTGAAGCCCCAATTTAATTTCATGCTTGTTTCAACAATAAAGGGGGATATTTTAGGCGCATTTGGAGCATTACATGTCTGAACAGAAAATATTTAACCCGAATAATGCTGTTAAAATGGTCCAAAATAGATGTAAATCAGCCCAAACCAGTACTAAATATTGGTCTGTAACCATGAAACTTGGCCCAAAAATCACCTGCCACTCACTAAATCTGATTGCACAGGTTTCAGGATTACATCTGGTGTACCAGTGATGTCACATGTGTGAAATAGGGTCCAGGAAGCCGAAAATACAGCCTCAGCTGGCTGTCTCAGGATAGGCTGATATTTTCTCAGTTAAGGCAGGTTTAAGGCTGTAAACCGTATTGTGCCCCACAGGAGTCGCCACTTGAATGAATTTTAGTAGTGTGTTCCTTCAGAAATGCATATCTGGTCCAAAGTACAGGTCCAGGGAGTGTAGGTGGCGAGGATGTCATAAAATGCCAGATCAGTCAAAACCACCTCTTAAAGTTGATCAATCTTGCTGAAATTTTCACAAAAAATTCAGTTTATATCAGAGAATGAACTTGTATTGGTCTGGTCTACTCGAGGGCCATATTAGGAATTTCCATTTTCGGGGTGTGGGGGGGCCCCTGGCCTCCCCTCATTTGGGGAATGTCAGATATATCACAATATTGCCAGTCTGAAGCCCCAATTTAATTTCATGCTTGTTTCAACAATAAAGGGGGATATTTTAGGCGCATTTGGAGCATTACATGTCTGAACAGAAAATATTTAACCCGAATAATGCTGTTAAAATGGTCCAAAATAGATGTAAATCAGCCCAAACCAGTACTAAATATTGGTCTGTAACCATGAAACTTGGCCCAAAAATCACCTGCCACTCACTAAATCTGATTGCACAGGTTTCAGGATTACATCTGGTGTACCAGTGATGTCACATGTGTGAAATAGGGTCCAGGAAGCCGAAAATACAGCCTCAGCTGGCTGTCTCAGGATAGGCTGATATTTTCTCAGTTAAGGCAGGTTTAAGGCTGTAAACCGTATTGTGCCCCACAGGAGTCGCCACTTGAATGAATTTTAGTAGTGTGTTCCTTCAGAAATGCATATCTGGTCCAAAGTACAGGTCCAGGGAGTGTAGGTGGCGAGGATGTCATAAAATGCCAGATCAGTCAAAACCACCTCTTAAAGTTGATCAATCTTGCTGAAATTTTCACAAAAAATTCAGTTTATATCAGAGAATGAACTTGTATTGGTCTGGTCTACTCGAGGGCCATATTAGGAATTTCCATTTTCGGGGTGTGGGGGGGCCCCTGGCCTCCCCTCATTTGGGGAATGTCAGATATATCACAATATTGCCAGTCTGAAGCCCCAATTTAATTTCATGCTTGTTTCAACAATAAAGGGGGATATTTTAGGCGCATTTGGAGCATTACATGTCTGAACAGAAAATATTTAACCCGAATAATGCTGTTAAAATGGTCCAAAATAGATGTAAATCAGCCCAAACCAGTACTAAATATTGGTCTGTAACCATGAAACTTGGCCCAAAAATCACCTGCCACTCACTAAATCTGATTGCACAGGTTTCAGGATTACATCTGGTGTACCAGTGATGTCACATGTGTGAAATAGGGTCCAGGAAGCCGAAAATACAGCCTCAGCTGGCTGTCTCAGGATAGGCTGATATTTTCTCAGTTAAGGCAGGTTTAAGGCTGTAAACCGTATTGTGCCCCACAGGAGTCGCCACTTGAATGAATTTTAGTAGTGTGTTCCTTCAGAAATGCATATCTGGTCCAAAGTACAGGTCCAGGGAGTGTAGGTGGCGAGGATGTCATAAAATGCCAGATCAGTCAAAACCACCTCTTAAAGTTGATCAATCTTGCTGAAATTTTCACAAAAAATTCAGTTTATATCAGAGAATGAACTTGTATTGGTCTGGTCTACTCGAGGGCCATATTAGGAATTTCCATTTTCGGGGTGTGGGGGGGCCCCTGGCCTCCCCTCATTTGGGGAATGTCAGATATATCACAATATTGCCAGTCTGAAGCCCCAATTTAATTTCATGCTTGTTTCAACAATAAAGGGGGATATTTTAGGCGCATTTGGAGCATTACATGTCTGAACAGAAAATATTTAACCCGAATAATGCTGTTAAAATGGTCCAAAATAGATGTAAATCAGCCCAAACCAGTACTAAATATTGGTCTGTAACCATGAAACTTGGCCCAAAAATCACCTGCCACTCACTAAATCTGATTGCACAGGTTTCAGGATTACATCTGGTGTACCAGTGATGTCACATGTGTGAAATAGGGTCCAGGAAGCCGAAAATACAGCCTCAGCTGGCTGTCTCAGGATAGGCTGATATTTTCTCAGTTAAGGCAGGTTTAAGGCTGTAAACCGTATTGTGCCCCACAGGAGTCGCCACTTGAATGAATTTTAGTAGTGTGTTCCTTCAGAAATGCATATCTGGTCCAAAGTACAGGTCCAGGGAGTGTAGGTGGCGAGGATGTCATAAAATGCCAGATCAGTCAAAACCACCTCTTAAAGTTGATCAATCTTGCTGAAATTTTCACAAAAAATTCAGTTTATATCAGAGAATGAACTTGTATTGGTCTGGTCTACTCGAGGGCCATATTAGGAATTTCCATTTTCGGGGTGTGGGGGGGCCCCTGGCCTCCCCTCATTTGGGGAATGTCAGATATATCACAATATTGCCAGTCTGAAGCCCCAATTTAATTTCATGCTTGTTTCAACAATAAAGGGGGATATTTTAGGCGCATTTGGAGCATTACATGTCTGAACAGAAAATATTTAACCCGAATAATGCTGTTAAAATGGTCCAAAATAGATGTAAATCAGCCCAAACCAGTACTAAATATTGGTCTGTAACCATGAAACTTGGCCCAAAAATCACCTGCCACTCACTAAATCTGATTGCACAGGTTTCAGGATTACATCTGGTGTACCAGTGATGTCACATGTGTGAAATAGGGTCCAGGAAGCCGAAAATACAGCCTCAGCTGGCTGTCTCAGGATAGGCTGATATTTTCTCAGTTAAGGCAGGTTTAAGGCTGTAAACCGTATTGTGCCCCACAGGAGTCGCCACTTGAATGAATTTTAGTAGTGTGTTCCTTCAGAAATGCATATCTGGTCCAAAGTACAGGTCCAGGGAGTGTAGGTGGCGAGGATGTCATAAAATGCCAGATCAGTCAAAACCACCTCTTAAAGTTGATCAATCTTGCTGAAATTTTCACAAAAAATTCAGTTTATATCAGAGAATGAACTTGTATTGGTCTGGTCTACTCGAGGGCCATATTAGGAATTTCCATTTTCGGGGTGTGGGGGGGCCCCTGGCCTCCCCTCATTTGGGGAATGTCAGATATATCACAATATTGCCAGTCTGAAGCCCCAATTTAATTTCATGCTTGTTTCAACAATAAAGGGGGATATTTTAGGCGCATTTGGAGCATTACATGTCTGAACAGAAAATATTTAACCCGAATAATGCTGTTAAAATGGTCCAAAATAGATGTAAATCAGCCCAAACCAGTACTAAATATTGGTCTGTAACCATGAAACTTGGCCCAAAAATCACCTGCCACTCACTAAATCTGATTGCACAGGTTTCAGGATTACATCTGGTGTACCAGTGATGTCACATGTGTGAAATAGGGTCCAGGAAGCCGAAAATACAGCCTCAGCTGGCTGTCTCAGGATAGGCTGATATTTTCTCAGTTAAGGCAGGTTTAAGGCTGTAAACCGTATTGTGCCCCACAGGAGTCGCCACTTGAATGAATTTTAGTAGTGTGTTCCTTCAGAAATGCATATCTGGTCCAAAGTACAGGTCCAGGGAGTGTAGGTGGCGAGGATGTCATAAAATGCCAGATCAGTCAAAACCACCTCTTAAAGTTGATCAATCTTGCTGAAATTTTCACAAAAAATTCAGTTTATATCAGAGAATGAACTTGTATTGGTCTGGTCTACTCGAGGGCCATATTAGGAATTTCCATTTTCGGGGTGTGGGGGGGCCCCTGGCCTCCCCTCATTTGGGGAATGTCAGATATATCACAATATTGCCAGTCTGAAGCCCCAATTTAATTTCATGCTTGTTTCAACAATAAAGGGGGATATTTTAGGCGCATTTGGAGCATTACATGTCTGAACAGAAAATATTTAACCCGAATAATGCTGTTAAAATGGTCCAAAATAGATGTAAATCAGCCCAAACCAGTACTAAATATTGGTCTGTAACCATGAAACTTGGCCCAAAAATCACCTGCCACTCACTAAATCTGATTGCACAGGTTTCAGGATTACATCTGGTGTACCAGTGATGTCACATGTGTGAAATAGGGTCCAGGAAGCCGAAAATACAGCCTCAGCTGGCTGTCTCAGGATAGGCTGATATTTTCTCAGTTAAGGCAGGTTTAAGGCTGTAAACCGTATTGTGCCCCACAGGAGTCGCCACTTGAATGAATTTTAGTAGTGTGTTCCTTCAGAAATGCATATCTGGTCCAAAGTACAGGTCCAGGGAGTGTAGGTGGCGAGGATGTCATAAAATGCCAGATCAGTCAAAACCACCTCTTAAAGTTGATCAATCTTGCTGAAATTTTCACAAAAAATTCAGTTTATATCAGAGAATGAACTTGTATTGGTCTGGTCTACTCGAGGGCCATATTAGGAATTTCCATTTTCGGGGTGTGGGGGGGCCCCTGGCCTCCCCTCATTTGGGGAATGTCAGATATATCACAATATTGCCAGTCTGAAGCCCCAATTTAATTTCATGCTTGTTTCAACAATAAAGGGGGATATTTTAGGCGCATTTGGAGCATTACATGTCTGAACAGAAAATATTTAACCCGAATAATGCTGTTAAAATGGTCCAAAATAGATGTAAATCAGCCCAAACCAGTACTAAATATTGGTCTGTAACCATGAAACTTGGCCCAAAAATCACCTGCCACTCACTAAATCTGATTGCACAGGTTTCAGGATTACATCTGGTGTACCAGTGATGTCACATGTGTGAAATAGGGTCCAGGAAGCCGAAAATACAGCCTCAGCTGGCTGTCTCAGGATAGGCTGATATTTTCTCAGTTAAGGCAGGTTTAAGGCTGTAAACCGTATTGTGCCCCACAGGAGTCGCCACTTGAATGAATTTTAGTAGTGTGTTCCTTCAGAAATGCATATCTGGTCCAAAGTACAGGTCCAGGGAGTGTAGGTGGCGAGGATGTCATAAAATGCCAGATCAGTCAAAACCACCTCTTAAAGTTGATCAATCTTGCTGAAATTTTCACAAAAAATTCAGTTTATATCAGAGAATGAACTTGTATTGGTCTGGTCTACTCGAGGGCCATATTAGGAATTTCCATTTTCGGGGTGTGGGGGGGCCCCTGGCCTCCCCTCATTTGGGGAATGTCAGATATATCACAATATTGCCAGTCTGAAGCCCCAATTTAATTTCATGCTTGTTTCAACAATAAAGGGGGATATTTTAGGCGCATTTGGAGCATTACATGTCTGAACAGAAAATATTTAACCCGAATAATGCTGTTAAAATGGTCCAAAATAGATGTAAATCAGCCCAAACCAGTACTAAATATTGGTCTGTAACCATGAAACTTGGCCCAAAAATCACCTGCCACTCACTAAATCTGATTGCACAGGTTTCAGGATTACATCTGGTGTACCAGTGATGTCACATGTGTGAAATAGGGTCCAGGAAGCCGAAAATACAGCCTCAGCTGGCTGTCTCAGGATAGGCTGATATTTTCTCAGTTAAGGCAGGTTTAAGGCTGTAAACCGTATTGTGCCCCACAGGAGTCGCCACTTGAATGAATTTTAGTAGTGTGTTCCTTCAGAAATGCATATCTGGTCCAAAGTACAGGTCCAGGGAGTGTAGGTGGCGAGGATGTCATAAAATGCCAGATCAGTCAAAACCACCTCTTAAAGTTGATCAATCTTGCTGAAATTTTCACAAAAAATTCAGTTTATATCAGAGAATGAACTTGTATTGGTCTGGTCTACTCGAGGGCCATATTAGGAATTTCCATTTTCGGGGTGTGGGGGGGCCCCTGGCCTCCCCTCATTTGGGGAATGTCAGATATATCACAATATTGCCAGTCTGAAGCCCCAATTTAATTTCATGCTTGTTTCAACAATAAAGGGGGATATTTTAGGCGCATTTGGAGCATTACATGTCTGAACAGAAAATATTTAACCCGAATAATGCTGTTAAAATGGTCCAAAATAGATGTAAATCAGCCCAAACCAGTACTAAATATTGGTCTGTAACCATGAAACTTGGCCCAAAAATCACCTGCCACTCACTAAATCTGATTGCACAGGTTTCAGGATTACATCTGGTGTACCAGTGATGTCACATGTGTGAAATAGGGTCCAGGAAGCCGAAAATACAGCCTCAGCTGGCTGTCTCAGGATAGGCTGATATTTTCTCAGTTAAGGCAGGTTTAAGGCTGTAAACCGTATTGTGCCCCACAGGAGTCGCCACTTGAATGAATTTTAGTAGTGTGTTCCTTCAGAAATGCATATCTGGTCCAAAGTACAGGTCCAGGGAGTGTAGGTGGCGAGGATGTCATAAAATGCCAGATCAGTCAAAACCACCTCTTAAAGTTGATCAATCTTGCTGAAATTTTCACAAAAAATTCAGTTTATATCAGAGAATGAACTTGTATTGGTCTGGTCTACTCGAGGGCCATATTAGGAATTTCCATTTTCGGGGTGTGGGGGGGCCCCTGGCCTCCCCTCATTTGGGGAATGTCAGATATATCACAATATTGCCAGTCTGAAGCCCCAATTTAATTTCATGCTTGTTTCAACAATAAAGGGGGATATTTTAGGCGCATTTGGAGCATTACATGTCTGAACAGAAAATATTTAACCCGAATAATGCTGTTAAAATGGTCCAAAATAGATGTAAATCAGCCCAAACCAGTACTAAATATTGGTCTGTAACCATGAAACTTGGCCCAAAAATCACCTGCCACTCACTAAATCTGATTGCACAGGTTTCAGGATTACATCTGGTGTACCAGTGATGTCACATGTGTGAAATAGGGTCCAGGAAGCCGAAAATACAGCCTCAGCTGGCTGTCTCAGGATAGGCTGATATTTTCTCAGTTAAGGCAGGTTTAAGGCTGTAAACCGTATTGTGCCCCACAGGAGTCGCCACTTGAATGAATTTTAGTAGTGTGTTCCTTCAGAAATGCATATCTGGTCCAAAGTACAGGTCCAGGGAGTGTAGGTGGCGAGGATGTCATAAAATGCCAGATCAGTCAAAACCACCTCTTAAAGTTGATCAATCTTGCTGAAATTTTCACAAAAAATTCAGTTTATATCAGAGAATGAACTTGTATTGGTCTGGTCTACTCGAGGGCCATATTAGGAATTTCCATTTTCGGGGTGTGGGGGGGCCCCTGGCCTCCCCTCATTTGGGGAATGTCAGATATATCACAATATTGCCAGTCTGAAGCCCCAATTTAATTTCATGCTTGTTTCAACAATAAAGGGGGATATTTTAGGCGCATTTGGAGCATTACATGTCTGAACAGAAAATATTTAACCCGAATAATGCTGTTAAAATGGTCCAAAATAGATGTAAATCAGCCCAAACCAGTACTAAATATTGGTCTGTAACCATGAAACTTGGCCCAAAAATCACCTGCCACTCACTAAATCTGATTGCACAGGTTTCAGGATTACATCTGGTGTACCAGTGATGTCACATGTGTGAAATAGGGTCCAGGAAGCCGAAAATACAGCCTCAGCTGGCTGTCTCAGGATAGGCTGATATTTTCTCAGTTAAGGCAGGTTTAAGGCTGTAAACCGTATTGTGCCCCACAGGAGTCGCCACTTGAATGAATTTTAGTAGTGTGTTCCTTCAGAAATGCATATCTGGTCCAAAGTACAGGTCCAGGGAGTGTAGGTGGCGAGGATGTCATAAAATGCCAGATCAGTCAAAACCACCTCTTAAAGTTGATCAATCTTGCTGAAATTTTCACAAAAAATTCAGTTTATATCAGAGAATGAACTTGTATTGGTCTGGTCTACTCGAGGGCCATATTAGGAATTTCCATTTTCGGGGTGTGGGGGGGCCCCTGGCCTCCCCTCATTTGGGGAATGTCAGATATATCACAATATTGCCAGTCTGAAGCCCCAATTTAATTTCATGCTTGTTTCAACAATAAAGGGGGATATTTTAGGCGCATTTGGAGCATTACATGTCTGAACAGAAAATATTTAACCCGAATAATGCTGTTAAAATGGTCCAAAATAGATGTAAATCAGCCCAAACCAGTACTAAATATTGGTCTGTAACCATGAAACTTGGCCCAAAAATCACCTGCCACTCACTAAATCTGATTGCACAGGTTTCAGGATTACATCTGGTGTACCAGTGATGTCACATGTGTGAAATAGGGTCCAGGAAGCCGAAAATACAGCCTCAGCTGGCTGTCTCAGGATAGGCTGATATTTTCTCAGTTAAGGCAGGTTTAAGGCTGTAAACCGTATTGTGCCCCACAGGAGTCGCCACTTGAATGAATTTTAGTAGTGTGTTCCTTCAGAAATGCATATCTGGTCCAAAGTACAGGTCCAGGGAGTGTAGGTGGCGAGGATGTCATAAAATGCCAGATCAGTCAAAACCACCTCTTAAAGTTGATCAATCTTGCTGAAATTTTCACAAAAAATTCAGTTTATATCAGAGAATGAACTTGTATTGGTCTGGTCTACTCGAGGGCCATATTAGGAATTTCCATTTTCGGGGTGTGGGGGGGCCCCTGGCCTCCCCTCATTTGGGGAATGTCAGATATATCACAATATTGCCAGTCTGAAGCCCCAATTTAATTTCATGCTTGTTTCAACAATAAAGGGGGATATTTTAGGCGCATTTGGAGCATTACATGTCTGAACAGAAAATATTTAACCCGAATAATGCTGTTAAAATGGTCCAAAATAGATGTAAATCAGCCCAAACCAGTAC